>JAAKBH010000789.1:0-109351 GCA_019776075.1 Amaranthus palmeri
CATCCATCATTCTCATTCTTTCTCTCATCATTCTCATTCTTTCTCTCATCATTCTCATTCTTTCTCTTTCTCTCTTCCAAACCGTCACTTTCTTCCTAGATTCCAAGTTTTTTTTTCCAAGTTTTAAAGGTTAGTCTTTTTTTAAGTTTTTTTTTTTTCCATTGAACATGATTTTACATGATTTTGTATAATTTTAAATGTTTATTTTCGGATGATTTATGTTGTTTTTAAGGTTTTTTCAGTTTTTTTTATGATATTGTTTATGTGTTTAGATGTTTATGATCTTGATTTAAGAATGTTTACATGTGTATGATCTTGTTTACATGTTTGTGTTTTACGGGTTTAAATGATTCTTTTTTCATTTTTTCGAATTTTTTCAAGAGCTTAATATTTTTAGGGTTTACATGAAAATACTAGTTCATATGTTTTTAGGGTTTGCATGGTTTTTTTTTTTTTGGGTTTATTTTTTTTTTTCGAATCATGGTTTCCTCTTTTTTTTTTTTTTTTTTTTTGTATCATTTTTTTTTTCCGAAAAAATATATGTTTTTAGGTTTATATGTTATGTTTTTTTTTATCATATGTTTATGTTTTTTAGGGTTTAGATGAAATATACTTGTTCATATGTTTTAGGGTTTACATGTTTTTTTTTTTGGTTCATTTTTTTTATTTTCGAAAATTACTTGTTTATTTTTTTATGGTTCTTTTTTTTCAATATTATTTTAGGTTTATATGTTAGGATTTACATGAATTATACTTGTTCATATCTTTTTTGTTTTTTTTTTTTGGTTTTTTTTTTTCGAAAAATAACATGTTTATTTCGTTTTTTACATGTTTATTTCGTTTTTTACATGTTTATTTTCGAAATTTACATGTTTATTTTGTTTTTTAATTTTGTTGGTTCATTTTTTTAAATTTTCTGAGTTTATTTTGATATTATTTTGATATTGTTTTCTGTTTAAATAATTTGTTAAATTTAGATGCCTAGAATGCGAAATCATTTAAACCAGCGCATCGACCCTCGAACCGGTCAGCCATATGACCCTGATTCGCGACCGGTTCGACAGCTTGCCCGTTCTGACCCGGGCACCCAAGCGGTTCCGCTCTCTGCGGATTTAGAGGAGCATTTTCTCCGGTCAGACTTTAGGAGGGCACCTGGGTCTGTCGATCCCTCTCCGGTGTCATCACGTGCTTCGCCACGTAACGCACCCACACCGGATAATGACACAGCCCAGGGCCCGCCACGCGAGGACCCTCCACCTCCACCCCTACACCGACCACCTCCACTTCCATGGCTGCCCATCGAGGGCACGTTTGCCAACATGGATGGCAACCAAGTATCAACGTCCATTCGTAGGACGTTTGAGGCCTACCAAGATCCTGATGGGTATGCTTGGAAGTACCTATCTAAGGAAACGATCGAGTTCTATTGGGATTAGTTTCAAGTAAGTATATTTACTACATTATTTCATTATTTGATTAACTTTTAACTGACTTGTTTGTTGTACTAATACTGATTGTTTTTGTCGTTTCAGAGGCAATGGTCTTGGGATCCCTCCATCACCGACACGGTGCGCAGGGAATGGTTGAAGAGAGCCAAGATCCGGTACAAGGACATGGTTCACTCAATGAGAAAAAGTCTCGAAGCAGATAATGAGTATAAACCTGATTGGGTGTCGGCAGAAGCTTGGCGAGAGTGGACACGGGCCTGGGCAGCTCCTGACTACCAGGCTCAGCGGGAGCGAGGGAAAAAAAAACCGTCGCCGGGGCGATTCATCGGGTGTCGCAGAAGTCACCCATACCGGCGGCTCCGTGTCGGCCCGCAGGACACGGCGGATATTGGTAATATACTTAACTTTTTATTAATTTAAATTTTTAAAAATTTTGTTTTTTTTGTTTATTTATACATTATATTTATTAAACCAATCATTTTTTTTTTACAGGAAAAAAAGCAGAAACGCGACCCCACCCCTTATGAGTTGTTTCTACACACTCATAGGGTGAAAACAAAAGATGGGTTGCAGTGGGCCAACGAGAAGTCCAAGGCGGTGAACGTAAGTGCAATTAATGATGTTTTTTTTTATAAGTAATCATGAATCATAGTAGTTAGTTTTTTTATGTCCAAGCCCGAAATTTTTATATAGTTTTATGCTTTGTTCAGGACGAGTATTTACGCCTCCATGCCGAGCTGCCGGTAGATGCTCCTCAGGAGAAGGAAAATGACGCCTACTTTGAGGCCGTCAAAATTGTCGAAGCGCAGGATTCGACAAAGAAGTCCTCCAAGGCTGTGTTTGGTCTTGGTGAAGCCGCAGAGACTTATTACTCTGATAGTGCGGCGTCACAGAGTCAAACTCAGGAAACTCCTCCCCCCCTTCAGCTAGTGAACGAGAGGTTGGATGAGCTACAGCAGTCCTTGAACACTGTAACTCAAAACATGTCCTCCAACATTTCGAGGGAGGAGTTTGAGCGTCTAGTGCAGGAGCATAAGCGTTTGAGCGATGAGTTAAACCACTTTCTCGGCTTTATGCGCGGCATATTTATCGAAAGAGGTTTTCCTCCACCTCCACCACCCAACTGATCCTACTTATTTGATGATGATGATGTTGATTAAACATTTTTTTTTGTGTTTTTTTTTATGATTAAACATTTATTTGGTTGTTTTTTTTTATGTTTGTATGATTAAACATTTATTTGTTTGAACATTTTCTTTATTAATTTTATTTTTGCGTTTTTTATTATATTCGTTTTTTATTACGTTTTTTATTATATTCGTGCGACAATTTATTTTAGTAATAAAATAATAAAACTGGTCAAATGTGGTTTACAATTGACCACATTTGACCAGTTTTATTATTTTAATATTTAAAATCTAGCGACTAGATTCCGACTAAGACATTTGTAGGAAAACCGTCGGTAAAAAGAACCGCCAAAATTTGGTACGCTTTTCAGTCAACATAAGTTTGACCTTACCGACTACCCTCCTACCAAATCAGTAGTCTCAGGTTAGTCGGTAAAATAACCGCCAAATTTTGGTACGCTTTTTCAGTCAACATTAGTTTGACTTTACCGACTATCCTCCTACCAAATAAGTAGTCTCAGGTTAGTCGGTAAAAATATGGTCAACATTTGAAGTTTGACTTTACCGACTATCCCCCTACCAAATAAGTAGTCTCAGATTAGTCGGTAAAAATATGGTCAACATTTGAAGTTTGACTTTACCGACTAATCCCCTACTAAAAACTGAGTCGATAGCTAGTCGGTACAATTTTAAAAACATCTTTCAAAAAAAAAAAAAATAAAAAAAAAACAAAATCTCTTTTATTTTTACAGCGACTATTTAGCAACTAAAATTTAGTCGGTAGCAGCGACTATGTACCGACACAGTTATTTAGTCGGCGGTCCGACTATTCACCTACTAAATGATATTTGGTAGGTACGCCGACTAACTTAACGACTCAATTATTTTACCGACCATTATATACCGACTAAATAAATTTAGTCGGCGGTTAGTCGGTATTTACAAATACCGACTAATTTACGACTATATCTCGCAGTCGCTAGTTTGCAAATTTTTTGTAGTGTAATGTGAATAATTTCTACAATTGACTATTTATAAATAATCCATACTTTTTATATTTTATTCTGACAACACCTCTTGTCAAATTTTAACCGACTACCGTAAGTAAAACCTTCCACCAAAGAGGAGTAGGGGACCACACTTCATATATATATATATATATGTGTGTGTGTGTGTGTGTGTGTGAAAATGCTCCAAATATTTACTTAACAGTTAATAGAATCATACTCCCTCCAATTCATCACTAAAGACCCATTTGATTTAGCACTCTATCCAATGCAATTATTCAATCGTTAATATCTCTAATTATGCATAATTAAAAATTATGGAAAGTTGAAATAAATAATCCTTGCATTGAGACGAATCAAACAAGATCCCACTTGACTAAGTTTTAACTTATAGATTAATAATAAAATACAAATTAAGAGTAAGATATGAATAGTGTCAAAAAACTAATTGGAACTTAGTGGTGAATTGGAGGGAGTAAAATACCTCAACTACTCACTTTTAGATGGTCCATGTCCAACGAAAGTGGACAAATATAGAAAATTAGACGGGTACCATTTATGAATTGATAAAGTTGCACTATACTTCCGAGAAAATTGCAATTCCAGTTCCGACATCTACATCATCAATTCATCATCAAGAACTCAGTAATTAATCTCCAATATCTTTGATGAACCACCCATAAATCATGATGAAAACCTGTTTCCCACCATTTCTCCGAAATTAGAATCCGCATTTGTCTTGTATTTTTGAAGAATTGAAAGAGAATTCAACGATTACTTCATCCAGCAATTTTCTGGGTGCAGCACTTGACAATCGACATACAATTCATAGGTAATCTTGAAGTTTCCTAATATTCTATATTAATGTACTTTTTTTTTCCTCTTTTCCTCTTACCTTATTCTTTCCAACTTTTTTTTTTTTTTTTTTTCATTTTATATCAATCATTCCTAATTAGAGTATCTTTACCCTAATTAGAGTTGCATCTCAAGAAATTTTTGTTCTTATTCATAATTACAATGTCTTTTCTTGCAAATGCCGTCACCTATTCTTTTTAAGCGAAATAGAGAGGTTTCATAGGAGATTTTCGAAATCATACTAGTTTATTCTCAAATTTTAAAATACTGAATAGTAATGATGCCAGTAATAATACTTGTAGTTCATGTAACAATTTGCCTTCTCTGGACTCTGGGTGAAAATTGGAGCAATCATGTAGTATTGAGTTATTTGATTTAAATGCATAACGTGCTGTCATTTGTGCGAAAAATAAACGAACACAACACCATCGAGGAAATTAAAACTAACCAGACTACAAGCTGACAGGAACGACTAAGGCACACTAGATAAAGGCCTCAAGAAAATTAATGAAACTCACGTACGCGTGTTTGGCGTCTTCAACTACTCTTATCCCAATTCAAGTTCAGGTGCAACTCACCAAGTCCTTCCTAATTTGTTCCTCCCATGTTTTAGTTCATGGTTTAGAATTTCATGATCTATATGCTTTATCTTTGGTTTATAGACTTATATTACATGGGTGTGAGGCATTTAGCCAAACTGGTAAAAAATTCAACACAGTTTAGATCAATTGAATATAAAACTTAGCAACTGCAACACTTTGATAACTAAAGACATTTGAATGTATTTTTTTTAGATAGAGTGACAAAGCATGTACATCACAATGATATCTTTTCATGTTTTTCTTCTTTTGCTACATTTGTTTTTCATATAAGTCTTTTATCTATGACATTTATACTTGTGAAGGGAAGTGCCATAAGTTTACTCTGGAAAGGAGTCTTTTGTTGTTCAACCTATGCTTGTATTTTCTGCATTCCTTACTTTGTGATGAGTGTCTTGCTTAATGCTTAATTAATCAAGCACCAGACTTTCTCCTCACTTGATTCATTATGCTCAGATGAGCATGATGCCACCCATTTCGTGTGAAAAGAGAAATAAATCATGTTGATTTTTTTTGGCTAAATATATTGGTGCTTTGATTCAGCAACAAAGGAAGGGTATGTCTAGAGTAATTGAAAAGCTACAAAACTTGGGGTTTGAGTGAGAATTCTCTCGATTCTTTTTGATCGTTTGAGAGTGATCTAGTGAAAGATTTTTCTTGTGTATTCTTTGGTAATTGAAATTATCATTTCGGTTGAATTCCTCTTATTTGGATGATTTTTATAGTCTTAGAGTGGATCTGGTTAAAGGATTTGATAGAGCCTTATCTGTGGGTGCTAAGAGAAACATTCAAAGCAGCACATTAACAATGAAGTACTAATAAAATTGCGTTAACGAGAAGGAATTAGAAAGAAGTTAGAGTACATGAGAGGTTTTACAATTTTTTGATGATCTATTCTAATTACAATTAATGACATTTAAAGACTCCTAACCGAAAGCAAAACAGAAGTGAAATCCATTAATTGAATATTTAACAAATTCTAACCCAAATAAACAAACTAACCAAATCTTCGCCCACTAACTACACATATATGATCTTTCGCCTCACAAATTTGTGTCCTTCATCTTTATTATTAATCTTATTTTTTATTAACTTTTAAATTACTTCATCTTTGAGTGTTATATCCCTAATAATCAACTAACATACATATTTTGTTAATGGGATATCAATGTTATTACAAAATCATCTCGAAATGAACATGTTCCAAAAGTATTAAAACAAAAACATAGCATATTATTATTAATAGTAGTACCAGCTGCAATAGCAATAGTAGTTGCAGCATATATCAATTTGAAGCTATTAGAAAAGGATTTCAGTATAAGTTGTTTCCTTTTCCTTTAATTGCTAACAAAGGGGAATCGCAAGCTTGTAAATTATGATTACTAATTTGTGAAATTGTTTTTCATGTGAAAATACCATTTTTAACTGATTCAAAAAGATCTCCTTGTTTTGAAACATTAAAAAGTGTCAATGTGTAGTATTAATAAATAAACAACTATAAATTAATTAGATTTTAATATATTGTTGGAATTAAGGCTCTAGCATTGTTGTTGATACTTATACATATTTCTAGTTATTAGAGTGGACAAAGCTATAATTTTATTATTTTAAGATTTTATAAATATGAAAAAAGTGGCCAACTAAAAGTAAAAGTCGATTGAATTTGGAGGGGTCTATTGTTTGAATTCAAGAAGAAAGTAATAATAAGGCATATGAATTATGATCCACGGGTGATTCAGCGAAAAAAATTGAGTGCCGAGGAAGTGACTATAGGATATAATGCAGGTTTTTTTAGTATAGTGTGATATAATTGTGAATTGGGAATAACCTATTTTGTTAGTAGTCAAGGTTGGGTATACCCTAACCCAAGACCTCGCCTAAGTGGAAGCCATTTGACATTAGGATAATAACATGTTGCGGTGTGATATAATGGAAGAGATTAGGATTCACTCCCCATTTGATGGATAATTTTATATATGCAATCCCCACTGATTTACACATCATGATATTCACTCTTTTTTTTTTATTTGTGAAAGCTATCCTTAATAAATGATCTGTCAGCAATCACATTCACATCTAACTTTTGACGCGGGATTTCTTCAATTAGGGATGGAGGGGTGCATGGTATAGTATATTTGAAATGTTTGAGAAATGTGCATATCGGTCCAAATTCTTGATTATTTTGAGAGGCAGATGCTGAGATATTATCATATATCAAGTGGGGGTATTAACAGAACGACGATTTCAATATGCTATTATAGTCTGACCCTGCGTCAATGATTATGCAATAAAAGTCATCTTTGTCATTTACTGCTATCTATGGATTCATTCTCTTTTCTTATTATTTATGACATAGCTTTACTTCTAGACCAGGTATGAGCAACTATACAAACTGCAATGAAGTTACATAATAATTTGAAAGTCTGTATTTTCATGCACAACCATAAGGCGCCTGCTGACCCTAGTGGGATTAAATAATACTAGGTTTTGAATCAAGTTGTTATAGGATCTTTAATTCATAGATTCTGTTTGGAAAGATAAAGCTTAGAAGCAACGTATATGATGCTTCAAGGAGATTCTTTACAACTTCCCAATATTGAATATTCTTTCAGCCCTTAATAAGATAGTATTTAATTAAGATTGTATCTATAATTGGTACAGTTCTATGTACCGTCTTTTTCCATTCCTGCCTCATTAATATTTATTATTAATATTTATTTGTCAAATTTTCAGTGGGCCCCAATGAACGCTTCATTGTCATTAAAAGAGTTCGGCAAGCTTGTCACCGCTTCAGATTTTTCCATGTAAGGCTAGTTTTTCTTTTCCTTTGTATGTCATATTCTTCTGCCTTAGTTACTTTTCTGTATTTGGACTTTACATTTCAACACCGAGCATATTCATTCAAATTTACAAAGTCCTAATATACACTGTTCTTCATTTATTCTGCTAGTATATCATGTATTCAATAAACCTACATGGCATTACACATCATGAAGCAGGTGAATCTCATGTTGAGTATGTGCCATAGGTCATTGCATAACACAACCGCTCCTTGACAAAGCACTTGATGCATCTGATTTTTGTTCTGCTTGCCTTCCAATGAGTTCATGAAGCTGATGTCAAATGATGTTTTTGAACCAATGAGGTATTGTACAAATCTAAAGGATGGTGTTAGATAAGATTCAGTTTCGGAGATTGTTCCTTAAACATTATGCAAATCCCTTGAAAGATTGGATTGAGTGTTGGCTTGAGAACCCATCCAGTTACATCTTACAGGTATATTATCTGAATTCATTTCTTCAAATTTTAGAATCTGAAAATGTTTCTCCCTTTTACCTTATAAATTCATCATATTGAGATTTTGATTGATTTTATTTGACGCTGCAGTGATGTTGTAAATACATTTATCATTTTTTCTTGGTTTTCTCCAAAACAACAAAATTTTATTTTTCTCCTCCTCAAAATAGTCGTGAATCGTGATAAATGTGATCATTTTGCAACTCTTTTTTTTCTTATAGTAGTACTTCACTGCTTATTGAAATTACACTTTCTAGTTCGGACAATCTACATCACTTTTCACCTACAAGTGCACATTACTCTCCAATATCAATACACTTCCTACTTGATCAACCATTAATGATGATGTAAAAACTATTTTTTCTCCATTTCTACAAACTTGGAATCCACAATGCGCTTGTATTTTTTTGAGGTTTCAAAGTCTTTCCACCTTTTAGTTTGAGAATAAAAGAATTTTCTCTTGTTCTTCAGCTAGAGCTTTTTTGAATGCATCACTCAACATGCATTTCATAGGTAATATCTGAAGGTCCCCCGGAATCCTCTATATTCTTAATAATGTTCTCTTTTGTGTGAATTTCTGTCTCTTTTGTATTTACTTTGATTTCCTTAATTTAAATTTGTTAGTCTATTTTAGGTTGCTAATTCAGCAAAGCTCCTTAATTCTCATATTTTTCTACTAGTTGAGACAACACACCCTAATTAGACTTGCATCTCAAGGTTTTGTTTCTGATTCATAATTACTATGTCTCTTCTTGGTGTTACTCTCAAATTGTTATTGCATGTCCTTCTGAGATAGGTCGACTATCTTTGTGGGTGAAATCATACTTCATGTTGATTCTCAATAAACCGACCCTTATTACTTACTATAGCAAGAATAAAAAGAATGGGTTGGGTGGCAATTAATTAGGATGTTTTATGATAATAGAATAATGTGATGAGCAGTGCCGTTCCTGGCAATGTATAGGCCCTAGGCAAACTATTAAAAGAAGGCCCTGATGAAGGGTCGATTCTAATCTTAAACGGATATTTGAAAAAATAACAAACCCTATATATTATAATTTAGCATTAAAATTGTAGACGTATCATATATTTTCTAATTTTAAGGCCCTTTCTGACTTTGGGCCCTAGGCAAATGCCTACCTTGCCTATGCTCAGGAACGGCCCTGGTGATGAGGTGTAATAAATATGATGAGGTGTCTTAGTAAATTCTCATAAGGACTTCTATATAAAGACCCATGTTGTAATCATTTGTCCTTGTCAAATAAATAAATAAAAAAGAAGAGATTCTTGGAGGGAACTTGGTAGTGGCTCGAATACTACCTTATGTTTGTTTGTTTGATCATTACTTAGAGTTTTTTTGTATAATCTTGGATAAAATTCTGCAAAAAACAAAACCATTCTGTTACAAAGAGATATGTAGATCTCAAGTTCATGTTATAGTTTGCCTTTCTTTAGGTGAAAAGCATTGGATCATCGGGCGGATTAGGCAGGGTCATTTTAGGCTACAATAATGAAATGTTGAAATGTTATAGTTCATGTTGATTCTCAATATATTTTTTGTTTTCATAGTTTATATATTTATACTAAAAAGGGTATTAGGGCTACAATAATGAAATGTTGAATCAAAATTTTAAAAACTTGACCATAAATGTAATGGATCTCGACTAAAAATGATGACGGATTAAAATGGATGGGTTCAGATTTCAGTCAGGTTCTACCACGGTGTTTCTCATTTTTTGGGTTGGCTCGTTTTCGGGCCATGGGTCAAAAATTTTGGGTGATGACCCACTAATTTCTAGTCGGTTATTCAGTTTTCAGGTCAACTTTGGGTCGACTCAAATTGGGATAGGTTTGATTGGAGCAATGACATAGCACTAGGTTCTTTGATTTCTATGCATATTGTGAGGCTATAATTTTTGTTACAAGCTATAACTTGAATTATGTTATTTCTTAACCTTTGTGTTTTCTTTTTCAAGGTTGAATAAAACACTATCAATAAGAATGTGTTTATATATGAGGTTGATGTGACCTAAATGTTAATTCCATAATGAGGAATAATATTGCAAAAACACTTTTAAAGACAAGATTGGTAGTATATGATCTAGGATGAATATAATGCACATACATGTAAACTAAAAAGTCCATTAAGTAAAGAATTATAGAAGCAATAAAGACATAAAATATTTATGAGGCTCATCCAATTAGCGTTCACCTTGGTGGCCAAAAACTTAGAGTTGTTGATCATAAGGGACTCATAACAGAAAGAATAACTATGGAGAATAGATTTCTAAGGCTGGTCTGTATAAAAATAGGGTTTCTTAACTCTTTGAGCTTTTCCTATTAAGGTTTACATGATTTAGAGTTTGAGAGGGTTTATTATATATTGTTATCTTGATCTAAAAAAAATTAAATATAACGGAGTTCCTCCGTAAAATGATAGAATTTTCTTCTTTGGGTTGTGTACTTGCTCTTTCGATCACAAATTTTGGTCATTTGAGCATAGTCACTGCTTAAACAAGCACATTGATTGTTTGTGCAACTTAATTCTCAAGGTTTTTCGTGATGTTGGAATTCTTTGCTCGTTCGAGCCTTTGACTTGCTCGTTTCAACGTGCCGCTTTTTCGATTCCCTTGAACTCTTATCATGAATAAACAATCATTAAGCATAATCATACACTTCGACTTAAGACACAATCACAAGAATTTTTACCTTGACTGGAGTTCCTTAAGGATAACTCTTTATTCACATTCTATCAATAAATCAATCCAACTCCACTTACTAATGGTTTGTTGTGAGTGACTTTTAATCACTCCCACATGCCTGAGGTGTCGACTTCTTTGGATTCCCAATGGTTTGTTGTGAGTGACTTTTAATCACTCCTTCAATGAAGCTTGAGGTGATTGTTGAACAAGGTGTTGAAGCATGGGGGTGTAAATTATTGGATCGATCATGGGTTGTTGAGGTAAGGAGCTAACAAGAAAGCCAAAGGCGTATGGGTGCCTAGGGGCACTCGTTCAAGTGGCATGATAGTTAGTTCAAGTGCCCCACCCTTACTACTACTGCGATTTCTCGCTGGAAATGTGTGCTCGAACAAGCAATAGGTGCACTCATGTGAGCAACTTGTGCTCGTCCAATTTTTCACGATAAAATATCTTATTTGTTCCTCACATATAAATAGTCTTAAGTCAAATAATTGTTCAACGAAAGAGCTTTTTTTTGGAAGTATTTAGGGTTTGAGAGCACTTGTATGTGCGTCGTGAGATCTTGTAAGCCACAAAGGGAAGGTTTGGGGTTTGAGATTTATACTAAAACTTCTTGAGTACTCTTTATGAATGAGATCAGTGTCACATGATTCGGTGATTTTATCCATGAATCACGATTCGGTTTGCTCGACCCGAATCGGGGTTCGTTCACCGGTTGAATCGCCAATGGGAGCGAATTGGCGACCTTAAATGAGAAAAGAGGGCAGAAATGAGAAAATCCAGGAAAGCTAGAAGGAAATGGTAAGGGGTTTTATTTAAATATTAATGGCCTCTTTAATGGCAGAAAAAAAGACATAAATGGTTTCTAGAAAGACATGAAAATAAATAGAAAAAAAGAGTCGGACTCTTAGTGTACCGTGTACACAATTCTCAAAATCAAAAATCCTTTGAAAAAGGTGAAAGTAGTTTAAATTTTTTTAATATATATTTTAGAATTGTACTTGACAGCTGTACTACTCCCTTCTTATTTATTATTCACATTTTTTTATCTTGTGACTATTTTATCTTTAAATATTTGAAATTTTAAATAAAATATAAAATAATATTAAAATCAAAGCAAACAATCTTAGCGAACGAACAACATATATGTCGACTAGCGAATCGCGAACCCGAATCCGTACAACGAATCAAACCGAATCGTGAATCGTGTGACATTGAATGAGATCGGGAGAGATTCTTGATCTTGTAGTCTCTTTTAAACACCAGGCACTATCAACACAATTGGTTTGCTTTTTTGGGTGGGTTTTATAGTCCAAGATCACATATTGTTCTTGGAATTTTCTCACCTCCCAAAATTTATTTGTTCTCTTGTTCTTACTTCTTACTTTAGTTCTTTAATTTTATAAGCTTTGTTTGTGTTCTTTCACACTTCTTAATTGACTCAAACTTTAATGTATTGAATACTTGTTTGTTTTGGGCAATCAAACACTAGTTACAATCGACCCTTAGCATCAACAAAGTCTTTCCGGTTTTTCTTATGAAATCATTAATGAACAAATGCCACTTTGCTTGTATGATATCTTGACCTATCATGATGCTTGTCATATAATTTAGTCGTGAATTCTATATAAAAAGTACACTTTCCCAATCATCTTGTGGTTCATAATCACATGTGACTCTTCCACAACCTCCATGGTTGCACCTTTACACTAGCAAGAGTACCCTAGGAGATAAAAGTCTTTTTTAACCCCGGCCCAAGAATATGCTTGACATTCTTCAAGTCCTCAAAACTACGTCAAACATCTTAGTTTGAATTGTCCCAATATCGATCACCTCACAATTATCAACATTGCTCATCGACTCATGGACCATGGTGATGACAACTACATCGACCACAATGTAGTTATCAAAGATGTCTTCGTTTTGTAGAATGCGCAAGGTGCACCAGCGATATATTATCCAATCGTTCTTCTCATCGTATTCTTCGATTGAATACTTCTTGATCACCCTTTGACTAGACTTCCCCTTTTCGTCTTCCAACCATCACACTTGATGTGGTCCCTCATTGAATTTTCCCTCCACATTCCTTTACTCTTTCTACCACTTGCCAACAAACCTTCATTAGATATTTGAGTTTTCTGTGACAATTGAGCATCAATCATACACCTTTCGATCACTACTCAAATTATCGCTATTGTATAATAGTCTCTTGAATAGTTTTTTTTAATAGTGGTAAAGAGACCAAAAAATAAATAGTCAAATTTCCAATTTCAAGCTTCACATCGATGTTCTTTAAATTTTTAACAATAGAATAAAATTCATAGATTGAATTGAAAATAACTTCAACGTTGGCTTTCCAATAAGTGAAAATGTAATGGAGACACTTTTGAAGAAAAGATCGATGGTGGATGCAGTAGGATGAATATAATGCTCAAAACATGTAAATCGAAATGGCAATCAAAGTAAAGAATCATAAAAGCATTAAAGTACTTAATATTTATGAAGTTCACCCAATTAGAGCTACATCCTTCTTTGTGGCTATTCTTTTATTGATAGACATCTCTAAGCTTAGTGTACATACAACTAGGGTTTCTTTGATCTGTGATTTTTTCCTATGTGGTTTTACATGATATGGAGCTTGATAGGGATTATTTGTACTAATTGTGCTCCTAAGATTAAACCTACTTCCCTTATTGGTGCACGAAAGAAGTCTTCAATATGGTGCATCCGTGTCTTGCTCGATCTAGCATATGATGTGCTTGTTTGAGCACTTTGCTTGTTCTAAGCTTTGTTTTTCGATATTTGGCCTCGTGTTGGACTTATTTATTCGTTCAAGCACTTGGTCTCTCTTATTCAAGCATGCTTTTTCTTTGATGCCCTTGGACTCCAACTACATATCAACAATAATCAAGCATAACCGTACACCTCGACTTAAGGTAGAATCACAATAAAGTCCTCATGTAAGTGAATAAATGCTCATAGTATTAATGCAGAAGACACCCACAAAATTTTAAAGTTTACATTTCATTGACAATTTGCTTTTTTATGCTCCCTTTTTCATACGAATTTGCTTTTTTTTTTTTAGGGTTCTCATTGATTTTAGTGCATTACTATGTTTAGTAATGGGATCACTATAAATATTTCGTCATCTAATCCATAAACCCAAACCCAAATCTCAGTTCTTCTCTTCTCATCCACATACCTTTTTCATCCACTTACTTTTTTGTCTTTTTTTGTTTATCTCACCAAAGGTTTATAAAATAGATTTGTCAGTTGTAGCGAACTTGTAACAACCCGTCTTTTTTAAAACAAGAAAGGTTTGCGGAAAAAGCCTTTTAGATGGTTGTCACTTATTCATAAATTAATTTGAATAACTTAGTAAATCGAATAAGTATATATGTTTTCACAAATTCCAAAACATAAATACCACGTGGAGAAGGATCGAACGCCGGTGTTAGATGCCCACAAGATGGTCTTACACTATCACCTCCTAAGGTTTGCCGGGCGAACCCCAGTCTATAAAATAGACTTGTCTAAGAATGGTCAATTCTCCCCTAGCAGTGGACGACTCCTTTGCCTTACACCACTTGGTATCGGGACGACAACAATTAACCCAGGTATATATATGTATTAGCATGTTCTAACCATTTAGAGATACCAAAACAGGCCTTACACTCTTAGTATGGCTCCTTACTCTCACAAAATATATAAATCTCAAAACTTTAGATATAAAATCATTATCGCAAACGTTCATGAGATGCCAAAATAGGCCTTACACTCAGAACCATCATCAAATTGCTCAACACATATATACTTTATCAAATAAATTTATTTTTCAAACATAAAATTCCAACTAATAAATTCCTCTTTTATATAAATACCAAAACTAATGTTATGAGTAATGTATGAGTTTGGGAATAAAGTCAACTTCATATTTGACCTAGTCAATAAAAGTTAACCCTATTACTAACTCTTGGCAAAGAGGTACTAATGAAAGTGTTATTCTATTCAAAAGTACATCAATGTCAACAACACTCCTAACATCTTAAAGATTATCAACACATTTGAAAATTATGTTCAAAAACTACAATTAACTAAAAACATAAGTCTTAAACTCAAATCATACAAAATGTCGAATTAACAATTAAGTCTTAAAATCATAATGACCATAAAAAAATAGAAAGAAAAGGATACTAAATAATAATTATTTCTTAAGCAATGTACAATTCTACTGTTTCGGTTGTAACATGCAACCCTTTATTTTTATTTTGTTGTTCAAAAACATATTTCAATAATAATAATAGATAAATAAATGATAGTAGTAACATTTGGTTTATAATCCTATCAAAATTAAGTGGGAGGATAAAGCTAGGCCCATTTTAATTCTAAAATTGTTATATGTAAACTACTGTTCACGCATGGTACTTATAATAATAATAATTTTTTTTCTTATTTAACTTTACAATTACTAAAAAACAAATACACTATTTGTTTTCATAATACTAAAAACAACACCAACTCGCTGCCAATACAAATCTTTTTAAAATAATAACAATTAAATTAATCTAAATCATAAAATAGGTCTTTTAACAAATTAAAATTACTAGATTTACATTTTGATCACCCCTAAACTACTAATCAACTAGTAGATGCATAAACCATTGAAAATTAAATTACATAGTTCATTTAGTTTATACTATAGCACACAATAACATAAGACTAATTATTTCCAAAAAAAAAAAAAAAACATAAGACTAATTTAACAAGGATTATTTGGTCTTTCAAATAATTAAAACTAGCTTTTATTTTCTTTTACATATTTAAATATTACACATAATAATTGAAAGAGTAAGATCGATTCGATGCGATATAGCTTGATGAACGATTACGAACTTAACACAAGTACGAACGAAAATAATTGCAAAAATAAACACAAGGATTTAAGGAGGTTCACCCAAAATTGGCTACGTCCCCCGTGGTGTATAGTTTGCTTGCTTATATTATATGAGAACACTCTTACAATGGAGAATTACAATAATGCAAGAGATAAAAATAATAGGCTATGTGTTTAGGCTAATGGGTTGCACAAATTCTTGGATGAGACCGTCTATAGTATAGACAGACTCATTTGGGCTGGCCCAATAATTGAAATTTGGTTTTTATTAAAAAAATTTTTTAAAAATTTAAGTAACTGCAATGCTAATTTACATATATTCAAACTCCATCAAAAACTTTCCAACTTTCCTTTCTCTTTCCTGACAAAAACCTTGAAACTTTCCAAAAATAATAATCCATTGAATTTTAGTCTTCAATCGCCATTTTCGACCATAAAGTTTTCATTTGGTGCTTTGTTTCTTGATTTCATCTTCAACATTTGCCAAAGGTATGTATCTTCTGTATTTTGGTTTTATCAATCTTATATTTTTGTTTTTTTTTTTCATTTTCTTTCCTTGATTTCATCTTCAACATTTGCTTAGTTCTTGAATTTGATTTGTTATTTGGTTTTTTTGGTTCTTGAATTTGATTTGTTTCTCTGGTTTTTTTTTTTTTTTTTTTTTTTTTTTTTTTTTTTTTGATTTGATATGGGTAAAGTTGTGTGATATGGAATTTTTGCATTTTTAAATTTTTTTTTTGTGGTTTTCGTTATAATTTCAAGGTATGCTTTGTTCATTTGATTTTCGAAAAAATGTGTTTTTCCCCTTTTCGTAGAAATTTAGAACTCGTTTTTTTGTGATATGGGTGAAAATGAA
The DNA here is from genome assembly GCA_019776075.1 of Amaranthus palmeri. Classification (NCBI taxonomy): domain Eukaryota; kingdom Viridiplantae; phylum Streptophyta; class Magnoliopsida; order Caryophyllales; family Amaranthaceae; genus Amaranthus; species Amaranthus palmeri. Next base: position 16,786 of record JAAKBH010000789.1, read on the forward strand.
TTTTTGAAAAATGGGATTTTCCCCTGTTTATAGTTCTCAAATCTCGATTTTTTTCAGTTTTGTGATATGGGTGAAATTGGTTTTTTGTTGTTCATCTGATTTTCGTATTGAGTTTCGTATTTGGTCCTGTTCTGAATTTTTTAAACTATCAAAATATGTTAATTAAACTATCAAAATATGTTCATTTTCTTTCAAAATGTTCTGATTTTGAGGTTGAGTGTAAAATTTACTTTTTAATATTTATTGAGATGTACTGTTTTCTTTCAAAATGTATTGTTTTCTTAGCTTTCAAATGCATGAAATATGTTCTGAATTTTTTTAAAATATTTGAGGTTTTAATGCTTGTGTTCATTAAAGTATCAAAATATGTTCATTTCTTATGGATACATCGTAATGTATATCAAATGTGATGTATGTTTGTAGATTGCTGACCGGAGGCTATATCGGGCTAACATTTTGACGAGGATCTTACTAAGCGACCTAAACATGAAGCGCGATAAATTGGTAGGTTTGGCCAAACGGTTTGCTAAAGATAAACCCAAAAGACTACCTGAAATTCTGGCTGCACGGACTCCCGATTCTCAAAAAGTTGTTACTCCAAAGAAGCGCACGAGAGCATGCCAAAAAACTGCCCAAGTAGCTCCTAAAAGATAAAGGAAGAGTGTCGCAAAAAAGTAGACAATTCGTTTTGAAAAATTGAAGTTGTAATGAACATATTGAATTGTTTTTTTTTTTTTTTGGAGATATAATATATAAGTTTTGTAGGTCTAATGTCAAAGTTTGGGAATTATAATATATAATTTTTGCAGATATAATGAACGAGTGCTAAATCTTTCAGGAATTAATTTGTTGTTATATTGTCTAAGTGGAGTTATAATGACTTATTTTTGGATTAATAATGACTTATTTTTGGATTAATAATTTCTAACTTTTGGATTTATAATGGCTCCATTTTGGATTTATAATGTCAAAGTTTTGGAACAATAATGCATACGTTTTGGGGTTATAATGGCAACGTTTGGGCATTATAATGTCTATTTTTTGGATCTATAATGTATATGCTAAGTTTGGGCGTATCATGCATACGTTTTGGAGTTATAATGCCTAAGTTTTGGAGTTATAATGGCAACGTTTGGACATTATAATGTCTATTTTTTTGTTCTATAATGTCTACGCTAAGTTTGGGCGTATAATGTCTTCTTTAAAGTGTTTAACTGTTTGAATTAAAATTTCAAGTTTTAATTCAAACAGTTAAACACTATAAAGTTGTAACGAACATAAAACGTTTTATATGTATGAATTGAAATTTCAAGTTGAGGACGTTAACGAACAATATAATTACACGCCCAAACATAGACATTATTTCTAATGATTTTATGAAATTCCATTTTTAATATAAAACGAAGTTGAGGACGATAATGCAAGTCATTGTTTTGGTGTTTTATTATAAAATCAAAAATCAAAACTATGCATTTAATTTATAGCATCAAATATGAAAAATTAAAAATTAAAAATTAAAAATTAAAAGTCTCTTTATTCTTCTTAGGGATAAAGAACATTTCAACTTTATAGTACTTGGAACTCAACTTCTTAGGGATAAAGAACATTTCAAAAATCAAAAATCAAAAAATTCAAAACTATAGCACCAAAAATATTCCAATTCATATCTCAAAAAAAAAAAAAAAAAACTATTCCAATTCAATTACCCATTTCAAGTACCTGGAACTCAACTTTATAGAACATTTCAAGTACCCATTTTAAGAACAATAAATCAAAAAAAAAAAAAACGAAATTCCACTCAAAAAAATCAAATAAAACCATTAGAAATAACCATTAAAATTCGACATTAAAGAACAATGGATTTTTAATGGACCCTTCCTTTCTTTCAGGTTTCTCTTCTTCTTCTACTTCAATTTGCATCCTGTACTTGTGTTCAGTTTTTCTCCCCTAAAACCATGGAAGCTCAAAACTCTTAACCCTTCATAAAACCCTCTTCTGCCATAACCATACTTGTGTTCAGTTGTTCTTCAACCTTCGAACTACCCCCTTTGCTTTTTTCTTCTCAAACGCTAAGATGGCGCTTCCTATTTTACGCAGACAGGCTCTTGCTAATTTATAGAACATTTCAAGAACATTTCAAAAACTTTATAGAACATTTCAAGTACCCATTTCAAGAAGGAGAATAGAAGATGTAATTTTGCAGAAGGTATTTTGGTATTCTAATGGAGTTGGGGTCTATTAATTTTGCATTAAGGAGAATAAAGAGATTTTAGGGAAAGGAAGAAACTATTACCAATTTCCCAAAATAGACGGCTGGAAGTTACCAAATATTGCACGGTTATTTTTGGTTTTTTTTTCTTTTTTCTCTAAAATAAAAATACCCATTTTGTGATTGGGCTGGGCTATATGGACTCCGTCTATACAATAGACGGTCTCCCATAAGACCTACTGAATGAGTTGTGTTTGATGTGTTTAAGCTAGCTAATGACACCTCTATTTATAGTGTCAATTAGCATAAATGGTAAAAGTATATTAATGACAATTACACACTTTAATATATATCCTTAAAGTTGAAAATAAAGAGTAGTAACACAACTTTGAGTAACTCCAAAAGCTGTACCCCACGAAATGTCAGAGAAGATTAAAAGGCAGCTGGCAGCAAATTGGAGAATGCTCGTTCGAGCCTATAAAGTGCTCGTTCGAGCCTGAAGTTCAGTGACCCACTGTCTGCAGCTGTGGGAGCCGCTTGTTCGAGCTTCATGCTGCTCGTTCGAGCATGAGACAGCCTCGACATTCTGTTCTCTTCTGTTTAACGAGCTCGTTCGAGCTACTTGAGACTCTTCACTTGCCATGACCGAGCACTTAATGTAGCAGCAGCACCATTCACATTCTTAACTCATAAATCCACTATTCATTATCCAAGTTAAGACATACTTTAATCACTCCATAACTTCACCAATTAAAACACACATTAAGTCACCAACTTAATACCCACAATCAACACTCTAAGAATACCATCCAAGAGTCTCCACATGAATACACCCAATTTAAGTGTACTCAAGTCACATAATCATAACAATAATTAAAAACAATAGTATATGTGAATTAAAATAAGAGAGGAAAAACTAGTTACCTTTGTACTTGAAACAATAAGATAAATATAAAGAGTTGTAAATAGACCTGGGAAAACGGTCGGTCGGACGGGTTACGGGTCGGGTCACTTTCGGTCGGATCATTTTCGGGTCGGGTCATTCTCGGGTCGGGTCATTTGCGGATCGGGTCACTTACGGTTCCGGGTCGGTCGGTTTGACCCAACGGGTTATGGACTTATGAAATTTAAAAAATGATTTTTCCATATTTTATTATTTATGAAACTTTTTTAATAAAAAAATTATTTCTCATCCCTATGACATTAATCCACAATAAACACGGTATTAAAGCCTTATATGTGATTGAATTCAAGTTATAAGAAATCAGTAATTGCGACGCTCGTTGTCTAAACTTTAAATCTCTATGTATAATTGGATTTGTAAGATACGTGTCATATTAGAGGAACCAAATGTGCGATTTTCTAAAACTAGTTGGTATATCAGGTTCATTTAAGTGTAAAGAAAATAAGGAAATTAATATTTATTTTGAAAGGCTTGTAACATACGTGCTTTATAAAAGTTATTGCGTTTATTAAAGTTGTAACGTTAGATAAAAATGACGTTAAATATCTTCTCATTTTCTCATAAAAAATATTTTCACAATTTCATGTTGAAAAGATATACAAATAACTAATTGTACTTATTTCGATTTATAAGATACACGTTTTATAATCTAAGCTAGGGACATTTCTTTTCTAAAAAGCTCATTCAAATGTGCAAAACGTTCTTATTAATTATATCGATTTGCTTAATGAAATGTAGAAAGCAAAAAAACTCATTTGACTGATTTAACAAGATATATGTATTCAATTAAGATGATTATAACGTCCTTTTTTTAAAGAAAAATAATTACGATGGATTAAAAGATGTTAATTGCGGTTTTTTTTAATATTTATTAATGAGTTTTGAGGTTCAAATGATATAGTCAATATGTTTACATAAGTTGAAAACAAAAATTTTATTTGAAATGAATTCTAACATTGAGATTACTCTAAAAATTGACATTAGACCTGTCAAAACGGGTCGGTCGGGTCGGTTGTCGGTCGGGTCATTTTCGGTCGGGTAATTATCGGGTCGGTCATGTTTCAGGTTAAGTCGCTTTCGGATCGGTCGGGTTCGGGTTTTAACGAGTCGGGTCCCGGGTCCATTTTCGGGTCGGATCAAATTTTCCCAGGTCTAGTTGTAAACAATAGTCTTAGTGAATAATAACCCTTCAATAGCGTTGTACAAATAATTTCTTCAACTAAAGTATATAACATTAACAAAATCTCCAACTTTATTAACCTTTTGCTTATCATTCCATCCTTAATTTTGAAAATCAAAACTTATAGTCTAACAATATATGTGTATATAAATGAATTGAAATAAAAAGAGAAAGAAATTAATTAGCAAAATTTTGTTTTCTAGATATAGAACCTAAAAGAATGACGTGAAAAAACCATTATCTAGAGAAAATGTCTACCCATTCTTAAATAATAAATTAAAAAACAAAATTAAAGGTAAGAATATGAATTGATGGGTTTTCTTAAATTAATATAAGCCATAACTTATGGAATATGCTAAGAGTTTTTTGTTTTTTTTTTCTATGCACATTATTATTATGATAATAATAGATTAGTAGTCATAAATTGATGATACGCCAATAATTATTATTAGCTGTACATGACTTTTTCATTCATAAATTAACTATTGCACTTCCTATTCATAAACTATTCTAATTAATTATTTATGGAGTATTACCAAATACTCCCTCTGTTTTCATATGTTCTTCTCACTTTCCCCATTTGGAAATTTTTAAAAGTTCTTCTCATTTAGAATCTTTCTATTTTAGTAACCAATAGAATTCAAGGAAATTATTACACTTACACTCTAATCTATAAAAATTAATTTAAATGTTAATTCCCAATGCATTTACTTTACATACACCCAATGAAATTTAATGATATTATTACACTTACACTTTAATCAATAGAACCTTTATTTTTTATATTATTTTACTCAATCTCATAATATCTATTTTGTAATTATAGTTTATATTGGTTTCTTCCCAGATTCCAAATGCGAAGAACAAATGAAAACGGAGGGAGTAATAATAATAAGTTTAGTTAGCCTTTTTAACTTAATGAAACTACTATATTTATTATTTACACACTTTGTAAATAATGTTTTCTTTTAGTTAAAAGAAATTTATGTTTATAAAGAAACACTACTTTTACGGTAAATCAAACCATAAAGTTTGCCCTTAAATTTTTGGGGTGTTACAGAAGTTATTGGAATAAAGGGACTATACTTTTGCGTATATAAGATATAGTGTTATAATTACTAAGTGTTATTGTATTGACTCCTCTACCCCTCAAAGCTGTAAAGCGGGAATATCTATTCACCTTGGATGCCACACTTTCCTCCCATTGCCATCAAACCGGAAAATTGTTTTGATCATAAAGTTATGGCTTTCTAATCAAACTTCGCCAAAATGGACCAATGGCTTTCGACCACTAAAAGGCTTTGTGCAAATAGAAAACATAATCTGTGGATGACTTATTCAATCGATTTATTTTGTAAGACATGAACAATTATGCTATCCTTGAATGAAAAAAATAATCATAAAATTAGATAGGATGCAGTATTGAGCTATGGCTTTCTAATCAAACTTCGCATGTTGAAATAAAGGCTAAGATTTAGCTGAATAAAGAAGATGAATAGAAAAGTATAGAGTATATTGGAAATGCTGAGTTGCACCTTAGGGTCTCACGTTGATGCTTGAACGAGCAATGTTGAATCTCAAATGAGCAGCCAAGTCATATGATCTTGGAAACTATTGATAAATGTGCTCAACGAGCATGCTCGAGCTGACAATTTTCTTGATCAACCACATATCAATCACATAATTTAACATATTACTATCAATCACATGTTTTAACATATTACATCCAACTTCAATTTTTTCTGCATTAAATTTTCAATTATTTTTCATTGGGTATTATTATTCCAAATATCAACCGCATGTTCGAACATATTACTATCAAGAACTTGATTGGATCCTTGTGGGCGTGTTTAGCATTTGTTGTGGTTGTCAAGAAACTTAGTAGTTTGTTGTGTTCTATGAAGTCATGGTGATTTTAAAGATTGATATTGAAAAATTTGTAAGGGAACATCACTTTTGGCCGTAAAGGTTGACAAGAGTCGATCTACTTTAAGAAGGCGATGTTTTAAAAGCAAGAATACCAACTACAATGCCGGATGAGCAAAACAATGGCAAAAATGGTTCTAGTACTAAGTATAGTAATTCAAAGATGGTTGAGTAAAGTGATAGCAATAATAAAGGTCGAATTTTTCTTGTGATTGAATCAAGTGAAAATCTTGACTATGACCCACTCTCTAAAATTAGTGAAAATGTAATGTACGTGGGGATTTGGCCAAAAAATTATTTTCACTTGATGTTTAAGTTACAAATCCCACTACTCTCATTGTGAACACAACATTACTGTTCAAATCCTTTATATTTCTTGCAATTTTCGACACCCTCACCTAAATTTTTTTGATAATGTACATTGAAATTGAAATTTGATAATGTACATTGAAATTGAAATTGTGAACACAACATGTTGATATTGAAACTTTTGTCTCCATTTACCGAAACTTTTGTTGGACGTGTTGCATACATCCAAATATCCAAACCTGACATTGGGTGAAACAATTTGACATTAGGATAATGACATGTTGTGCTGTGACATAATGGCCATTGACTATCACTCTCCATTTAATTTTTTGAATTTGAGCAAGTTAAAATATATCCTATGAACTACAAGTATTGTGGAACATTTATAATTATAATTAATAGTCCAAAGCATAAAGTGAAAAATAAGGTCATATCGCCATCGAACGCGATGTAAAGATTTTCAAAAACAACGTACCAATATTTCCCGTGTTGTAAAGGTGTAAAAACACCTCATTATGACTGATATTTAGGCGTTATTTTAACCACATCACTTTCGTTGCCGCATAATCGTTTCGTGACTGCAATTACAACCAATACTGCTTTTTTTACTCTATACTCCAAAGTGTTTTTGAAAACAAATCACAAAACATTGAAGTAAAGAGACACAAGTATGTTCGTGTAACACGACCAAATGTCATGCATGCCAAGAGGTTGTTGCCACTTCGTGCTATGCGGCCAAATGTTGTGTAGTGTGACAGTGTAGGACAGTGGCGGACCCAGGAATTTCAAACTGGGGGTACAAAACACGAACGTCATACAGTGGCAGACCCAGGAATTCCAAACGAGGTCTTGCCATCGAATCTCACCTAGCCCTCCCCTCCCATCAGGCCCGTCCCTGACTTTTTCGGGGCCCTAGGCGAAGCGATAGATTGAGGCCCTATTGATTCATAGTATGAGGAATAAATGTCAAATGAAATTTTACAAGGCGAAGCAATAGAAGTACACAATAGCAAATAAAGTTATAAATAATTCTTACATCTCCTTTACATACTTTGTTTTATGAATATTATAATGAGCAAATTATGTTCTCACGAAATTAATGTAAGAAATGTGGTGGAAAAAAAAATAGAACTTGATTTATTAAGAAATTTCTTATTTCTAAGATGATAATGATAAAACAATACTAAAAGATCTAGCAATTAACCCAATAACCATTAAATTTATGAGTAAAATATGAGAAGAATGTATTAAGTCTATTAACCATCACAAAAACTAGTGAAGTCAAAAAAAGGTAGAGGAAAAATGAAAACTTACTAATTAACAGTAGTAAAAGCTAATAGTTACATTGAAGAATATCATTCAAAAATCTAGTAAAAACCAAAAGCTACATTCTAGAAAAATCTAGCAAAAATGTAAAAATCATCAAGAATACATTCATCAATCAACAATCTTTTGTTGTTTAGCAGAAGATCATCAAACAAATTTTCAGAAATGCTGAAATTCCTCATTAAAAATCCAAACCCAGTGAAAACTAATACAAATACTCAACAAAAAATTATTAATCGAAAACTAATACTAAAAATCATTCTAAATTCATCAAAAATTAGCAATTAAAAATAATTCTTCAAAAATCCAAATATGAAAATCATTCAAAATCGAGTAAAAATTAATATTGAAATTCAAGATTAAATGAGATTGTAATAACAGGGCACCGGCCGATCACAACACCGCCAATCGCCGATCTGCCAGCCAACTAGGAAATGAACGAAAAATGATGAACTTGATTTGGGAAAACAAATTGATTATTGTCAAATTTTTAAATCTAAATGAACTTGATTTAGAGAGGATAATTTTGATTGTAATTTGAGAAGAAATAAATCAAATTAAATTGAAGAAAAACCTATCATTTTAATGCCATGGTTGAGCTAGAAAATTTATTAGCATATGAGAAAATTGGCTGAGAAGACAGACCGACCATAAATGTCGGACATTACGTTAGAGACTTAAATTTGGAAATTGCTAAAACTACATTGAAGAAGGAGAAGGAAATTGGGAAATTGAAGCAATTAATTTTGGAAAGTTGGGGAATTGATGAATACCCGTATGAATTGTTACCCATTTAATTAACTTCCTCATTTAATCTATCCTATTACTACACCATTATTACTGCTATACTTTTTTTTTTTTTCTGATTTTTTTTTCAAACTGGGGGTACAACTGTACCCCCTTGTCTCTTACTGGGTCCGCCCCTGGTGTAGGAGATAGTAGCTACTTCGTGTGGCGCGGCCAACTGTTTGCAGGGCGCGATGCCTTTGTTTCATGACGATACTTTTGTTGAATCAAAGCTTTATTTCATATAGCCTTGTGTTCTTACGTCAATGAGTATTTCTTCATATAATAATTGATTAATTATCAGTTACAATAAAGAAGTTATTAGGATGTGTAACTTGCAATATTACTCTATAAATATGGGATTGCATGAAAATTCATATTAAAAACAAGGCATTTGTCACATAATCCCATTTTTTCTGAATTTAAAAAATTCTTCTTATCTTTCATTTATACTTAAACTTGTGAAGAAGTACTTTATAAACTCTTCATATAGGTTCTGATTTTAATCATGTTCCAAAAACACATATTCATTTAGATTAATCACTTTGTACGAAGTGGTTAATGTGATTGATTGTATCTCATTATCAGCTTTCATCATTTAAACTCAAGTACCTTTGTGAAGAAAATATCATAAAAAGAAAGTTTACAATCACCTTCAATCTATTATCAAATTTTCTAAGTGACGTAAGTGTCATAAACCAATCTTCATGGTGTTCATCAATTGTAATTGTAGTGTATTTTTCATTGTATTGTATTAGTAATTATCTTTTGTGATAATTTCTCAGAAGATGACAAACGTAAAGGAACTCACATCAAAATTTATCAAGATAGACAAAAGTTTGATTTTATCAAATCATGAAGGAAATTTTGATGATGGCAAAGGAAATATATATATTCTCTTGGATTTGTTCATATTGTAAGATGAATTAAGAAAACAAGTAAGTTTTTCTTGTTACTTATTAATTATAAAGTATACATGGATTTTGCATTTGTAGTTTGTGAGAAAATGTTTATACACAATTAAAATCTTCTATTGAATGATCATTTACATGTTTTTAAATTTTAATTTGAAATAAAGCATGTAGAAAAAGGTTTTTACAAAGACGTGATATAGAAAAGTGAGTTTGTGGTATAATATGTTTGATGTTCCAAAGTTTATGATGCAGATTATTAAGTTCTCTTAAGTTTAAGATATTTTTTTATTCAAGTATTTATATGGTTTGAATACATAATCTATCATGTGTAAATTGTATCAATTTATTTGATTTAACCATATGCTTTAGTTTGTGCTAACATATTTTATAACTACTTATAAGTATTGATGTACTAATTGACTTTTGTCAATGAACTCATATATGAATATGTAACAAAGTGATATCCATTTGATAAAAATTACCAACTTAATTATTGGAAAATAAAAGGGGTAGCAAATCTTATAAAAAATCAACATATAATAGCATCTTAAAATTGTATTTAAAGCTACAGTAACATTAATGAGCTAAAAACGTTTAATTGACCGTTAAGTTGTGAAATATCTTAGGAATATTCTATATAGTAGCAACATACTTTATGAAATGTCGTTGGTAACAAATCTTAACTATGAAGTCTATTGTAGCTTTAAGGAAAGAAAATAAGGGCAAATGTTAACTATAAAATCTATTGTAGCTTTAAGGAAAGAAGATAAGGGCAAATCTTAACTATAAAATCTATTGTGGCAAATGATTTCAAAAAGATCTTTTTGTTTTGAATCATTTTAAAAAGTATCTTTGTGTAGTATTAATAAATAAACCAATATAAATCAATTAGATTTTAATATATTGTTGGAATTAAGGCTCTAGCATTGTTGTTGATACTTAACCAAATTTCTAGTTATTAGAGTGGACAAAGCTATAATTTTATTAATTTGAGATTATTATAAATATGAAAATTGTGGCCAACTAAAAGTAAAAGTCAGTTGAAGTTGGATGTGGTTTATTGTTTGAAATCAAGAAGAAAGTAATAATTAAGGCATATGAATTTATGATCCATGGATGATTCAGCGAGGAAAAGTGAGTGCTGAGGAAGTGACTACAGGAGATAATGCAGTTTTTTAGTATAGTGTGATAAAATTGTGAATTGGGAATAACCTCTTTTGTTAGTAGTCAAGGTTGGGTATACCCTAACCTAAGACCTCGCCTAAGTGGAAGCCATTTGACATTAGGATAATAACATGTTGCGGTGTGATATAATGGAAGATATTAGGATTCACTCTCCATTTGATGGATAAGGCTATGTATGCAATCCGCACTGATTTATACATCATTATATTCACTCCTATTTTTTATTTATGAAAGCTATCCTTTATAAATGATATGTCAGCAATCACATTCACATCTTACTTTTGACACGGGCTTTCTGCAATCAGGGATTGAGGGATGCATGGCATAGTACATTTGAAATGTTTGAGAAATTCTTTATAAATTCACTCCTATTTTTTATTTATGAAAGCTATCCTTTATAAATTTTTGATTTATGTTGAGAGGCAGATGCTGAGATATTATCATACATCAAGTGCGGGCATTAATAGAACAACGATTACAATATGGTATTATAGTCTGACCCTGCGTCAATGATTATGCAAGAAAAGTCATATTTGTCATCTACTGCTATCTGTGGATTCATTCTCTTTTCTTATTATTTATGACATAGCTTTACTTCCAGACCAGATACGAGCAACTATACATACTGCATTAAATTAAATCACAAAGCATAGTATTATTTCTATTTGAGACTGCATGTTTGCAAATGGAGTTTTTCTTATTTTTAGACAAAGGGATTAAGTTATATAAAAAAATCTCCTAGTTTAAATATGTTTTAAAGGTATCATTTTTTAGTAAAGTGCACATCAAGGAAATGTGATAAATAATCAAGTATAGGACAGTAAAACCCGTTTTATTGCTCATACACACAACTCAATGCAAGGCTTATTGTTAAATCGGGTCATAACTCTTGATTATGTTAACTTAAAGTTCATATTGGTTTTAAAACCATGAATAAAGATTCAATTGAATAAACGTCAATTGCAATTGGATTAATATGTCAATAAAATCAATAAGTTAGCCCAATTCACACTCGGTTGTTTTTATTGACATATTAATCTAATTGCAATTGACGTTTGTTCAATTGGTTTATTGACATATATATTAATCCAATTGCAATTGACGTCAATAAATCAATAAGTTCATATTAAGGGTTAATAACTTAAAGTTCATATTGATTTTTATATTAATCCCATTATTGATTTTTATATTGACTTCATAAAATCAATAAGTTGTATTAAGGGTTAATTCAATATGCTGGGACATTGGCTTTGATGCTTGAAATGTATTTTTATATTTAGCTTTGTATAAAGAGAAAAAAGCTCCGAGAGACTTTTAATGGGGGAGGATTATTGAAATTTAGAGCAAATAGGATATATCCTATGAACTACAAGTGTAGTGGGATCTAAAGAATTATATGTAGCATTTTAAAGTGTTTTAGAAAACAAAACGCAAAACATTGAACTAAAGAGACATAAGGTAGGTTGTTTTTGTAGCGCGACCAAATGTCGTGCAACGCGACGCTTTAGGAGGTAGTATCTACTTTGTGTGGCACGACTAAATGTCGCGGGCCACGACGTCTCTATTAAGGGACGATAGTTTTGTTGAATCGAGCTTTGTTTCATGAAGCTTTGTACTCTTATGTCAATGGGTATTTATACATATTATAAATTATTAATTATTACTTACAATGAAGAAGTTAAGGATGTGTAACTTGCTATATTATTCTCTAAATATGGGATTGCACGAAAATTCAGAGAAAAACAAGGTATTTGTCACACATCCATTTTCTCCTTGTCTTTCATGTATAATTGAATTTGTGAAGAACTTTATAAACTCTTCATATAGTTTATGATTTTAATCATCTTCCAAAAACACTAGATTAATCACTTTGTACTAAGTGGTAATGTGATTGATTGTATCTCATTGTGAATTTCTATAATCAATACCCATGTCACTGTGGAGGAAATATCACAATAGGAAAGTTTGCAATAGCCCTCAATTTGTTTTCAAGTTTTCTGAGTGACATAAGTATCGCAAATCAATCATCAGATCATTAAGTGGCATTTATTAGTAGCAAGAAGTCCTTTCATAACATTATTTTTCTAATACTTATGGATCAAGGCCATGTAAGCAAACTGCAATGATTTACGCATTATTATCTCCTTTCCTTTTTTTTTTGACAAAACTTATCATGTATAATGATCTGTCAGCTAATATGTTCGCTTCTGACTTTTAACACAGGATTCCTACAATCAAGGATAAAGGGGTGTTGGGTATCGTACATTTAAAATGTTTGAGAAATGTGTAAAAAGGTCCAAATTCTTGATGTATATCGAGAGGCAGATGCTGAGACATTTTCCTATAACAAGTGGGTGTTATTGGAACACTGATTCCAATATGATATTATAGTCTTACTCTTCATTGATTATGCAAAAAAAGTTGATCTTTGTCATTTGAATCTATCTGTAGATATTTCTTCTTCCAGACCAGGTGCAAACAACTATACATACTACAGTAAAGCTGCATAATAATTTGGAACATATTTCCATGCGGAATCATAAGGCGCCTCTTTACCCAAGTGGGATTTAACAAAAAAATATATTTTAGATCAGGGGGAGAAAGGATTTAAAATTCATAGCATCTGTTCAGAAAGGTAAAGCTTAGAGTCTAGCAACGTGTATGATGCTTGAGGAAACTAATAGTTTTCGTAATAATTGAATAACCCTTTTGCGCTCAAGAATTATTAAATTGAGATTACATTTCTATAAATGGTACAGTTCTGTAGACTGTATCTTTTCATTCCTTACTTATTAATGTCTTATTAATTAATATTTCTGATTATAATTGAACTCTGAATTTGTTGTTGCTTTCTGGTATTCTTTAATAATTATATTTTTAATTACTTCTACATGGAAAATAGCAACTGCTCCCAATGTTTTAGCACTGGACAAAGTGCACAAGAAAGGGGATTTGCTCATGTTCCAGAGTCCTATGAGGTTCCCTCTTCTGAAAGGCCAAGCTTGACTTCACCCCATGCTGAGGTTCCTGTAATTGACTTGGCTGGATTGAGAGCAGGTCCTAGTGAACGCTCGACCGTCGTTGAAAGTGTTCGGCAAGCTTGTTATCGCTTTGGATTTTTCCATGTAAACCTAGTTGTTACTTTTTCAATTCTAGAGTGATTATATACTCCTGTGCATGTCATACTCCTCTGAGTAAATTACTTTTGTGTATTTTGTACCTTACATTCAACAAGGAGCATATTCTTTTGAACAAAGTCCTGATATACACAGTTCATTTAGTCAGCTCATGGTATCATGCATTTGCATTTTGTAGTGCAAACATATTGAAGTATTCAGTAATTTTAGATGGATGTACACATCATGAAACAGTTGAAACTCATGTTGGGTGTGTGCTACAGGTCATTAATCATGGCATAGCACAACCACTCCTCGACAAAGCACTTGACACAGCTGATGCTTTTTTCTGCTTGCCTTCGAATGAGAGGTTGAAGTTTATGTCAAATGATGTTCATGAACCAGTGAGGTATTGTACAAGCCTAAAGGATAGTGTGGATAAGATTCAATTTTGGAGGGTGTTTCTTAAACATTATGCAAATCCCTTGAAAGACTGGGTTGAATCTTGGCCAAATCACCCAACCAGTTACAGGTATATTATCCGAATTACATTGTTTAAATTGCGGAATTTTATAGTGTTTATCTCTCTAATCTTAAAATAAATAAGCTTGCTAATTTTTAGGCTTCAGTTTAGTCTAGTTTACCCTGTATTGATGTTAATTGAGATTTAAGTCGCGTTAATCATGTTTATCATAGATTCCACTTAATCCGTAGCCGACACATTTATTTCGAATATTTTGGTCACTTATGTTTTACAAAAGACTAGAGATATTTATTCCTTTATGGTATTTTTTTTCAAAGCTACTTAATAGGTTGATCTGAAACCGTGTTGCATATCATACTTTATTCTATATGGGACGAAAAATAAATTGAAGTAAAGGAACTTTGCTCAAGCCTTGTATATATGATTATTCTTTCCTTTCTACTAAAATCTTTGGTGTATCAATGACGTCATATTTTCCTGTATTTATGAGCATGAAAGACGCCCTAGAAAACGAAACGGAAAAAGAGGTCGGGGAAGGGTGTATCCAACAAATTGTTAAAATGTTATATGTCATTGCATTAAAGCTAATGAATGTGCATAATGAACAAAAGATTGACGTATTTGTCTTCATCCTCAATGGGGCCAAAGTTGGTACAATTCTTTGGTTTCAGATTATAATATAACATAGTAAAATAATTTATGAAATCATGTAGACTTCTTATTCAAGTAGAGTTGCAGTTTTCTGTGAGGATCAATTGGGACAACTTCATTGCTATAACAAAAGTAAGGTTACATACACAGGGCTGGCCATAAGGGTGGGCAAGAGGTGACGTCGCCCAGGGCCCCATGTGAAAAAAGCAAAATTAATAGTTATAGAAGGCCCATATACGTTATAAATTGCAAAGGAAAATGATCTTAATGTACCATTTCGCCTAGGGCTCCAAAATATCGAGAGCCGGCCCTAACATACATTATACATCCAACCCTCAATAGTTAGTCAAACTATCTAGTGGGTTGTCACTTAATGACATTTATAACGCATTGACTTTATGTTTTGCATGACTGTGTACTAGAACTCTTGAAGCATTTAATGACATTCAGTCAAACTATTAGTGTTCCACACCAAATTGAACAAGGGTAACATACCCTCAATTCCTTGAAAAGAAAAAGGAGTGTTTAGTTAGCATGTACCTAGATCATTTATCATTTCTTTGATTATGATCAGTTTGTTGATTAGCTCTTCATTTTGTGTATGGTGAACAGGGAAAACATGGGAGCATATTCTGTTGAAGTGCAAAAATTAGCACTGGAACTTACAGGAGCTATCACAGAGGGTCTTGGATTGGGTCCTGGGTTTTTGAGTAAGAAAATGGAAGATAGCATGCAAGTAATCGCAGCAAACTACTACCCACCATGCCCTCAACCCGGTCTTACACTCGGGCTGCCACCTCATTCGGATTACAGTTGCTTAACCATCCTCTTGCAAAATTCCCCAGGGCTCGAAATCAGGGACATGCAAGATGGTGGCTCGTGGAAACTCATTCCTCATGTTGATGGAACCCTACAAGTCCATGTAGGTGATCATTTTGAGGTTTTAAGCAATGGTTTGTACAAAAGTGTGGTGCATAGGGCTATCCTTAATCCTAAGAAAACTAGGATATCTATTGCTAGCCTGCATAGCTTAGGTTTGAACGTGAAAATGGAGCCGGCTGATGAGTTGGTAGATGAAGATCATCCTAAGGTTTACAAGGGAAGTAGCTTCAGTGATTTTCTAGACTTTCTTAGTAAGAATGATATTAGTGAAGGTAAAATCTGCTTCCTTGACACCCTCAGAATATAATAAATTAGCTTTCCTATGCTTTTAGTTTAAGGTCATCACCATTTACCAAACTCCATCTATCTCGAAGTTTGTATAATTACGCTAAAAGAACATCTACATCTTTGAGATTGTAGTCGACGATAGTAGAACTCTTTTTAGTCAACTTGGGCCTTTCTCTTGAAAAATATTTTTATGGCTGTTTTTTTTTTTTTTTAAGTTTGGGTGTCATACTGCCAGTCAGACTGAAAGAGTTTCTTTCCTTAAGTGCAATGGGGTGTCTTACTATTAGATGGAACTTCAGCTTCTTAATGCGCCTTCTACGGAGTGTATGGATAAGTGTAGTATTATTTTTGTTGCAATGTTTGACCAAAAACTTGTACTCTTATTATAAAATGATAAAAACATTTCTAATAGTAAAACAAACAGATGGAATATATATTATACTCTTTGTCCCACTTATTTTGCAATATTTGAGTTTAACTTATTTCACATTGAATTTGAAATATAACTAATTGAGTAGGATGGAGATATAGATCATGCTAAACTAAATAAGACATTTGATTAGAATAGTGACATTTTATGAGTTTTTGACTGAGAAAGAGCACACTAAATTGAGGTAATAATTCATATAATAAGTGTTAGAAGCAAGTCACAAGATTAAAACTCTTGAGAAACAACAAAATAATAAAATTAGGGAGTGTTTGGTTTAAGGATTTAAAATGTAATGAAAAGGAAATTGTTAAGGATGGGTCAGGAAAATGATTGATATTATTATTAATTGTTTGGCATAATTGATGTAACGAAAACCCTTATGGTCTCACCAAACTCCATTTTCATAATCCACAATTTTTTTTTTTGTTTCATCTCCAAAAATTAACCATGATATTTGTCTATTATCTTCGATTTAATTTTACGATCTTATTCTAAATTTGAAAAAAAAATTCAATGATCATTGATGGTATATCAAGAAGATATCTCTCTTTCTCTCTTTTTAAAATTTCATCTCTATTTTCAACTTTTTTTCAAGTTTTCTTATAATTAGCGTCTCAAATCCCTAAAAAATTTTACAAAAAATTTAGGACAAAACGTTATCAAAATTTTCAATTGCCATTGTATCATTTTAATTCAATGATTATATATTTGAAAATTAATTCAGATAGAAAAAGAAATTCAAGATCTATCGATAATTTTCAAGAGATAAATTGATAAAAAGGTGTTGAGGAGAGAGATTGATAAGAAAAATTTGAAAAATAAAAGGGTTAATAAATTCATGAGATAAGTGAAACAAAAAGCGAAGTTTTTGGAACCGATTGAAAACATAAAAGAGATGGGCTTGGAACTTGGAATAGAAACTCATACCGAGCATATTAAGCAGAAATAAAGTAAGGATATTTATTGTCCTTTGAAAATGAAAACGATTAATTAACCAGATTTTATAACTAACATGTAGTAATAGAAATGCTTAACTATTAACCAAATAGGACCTCAGTTTATATAGCTGAACAACGTTTCACAAATGCTTCACATACGTAGAAAACCGATGTATTTAAATAAAACCCAGATTTCCAATCAAGCAAGATTAAAAAGCTAGGCGGTTAAGAAGTGTCCAACTTTGCAATCTAACTGAATTCAATGAGTATTTATTTCGCAATCCGTATTTTTATATTGCTTTGTCTTATGACCAACGCGTATATTTTGATCCCTATACGTCTTTTATGACACTAGCTGATGGATGCACACTCTATGCAACAGAAAACATGAGTTATCAAAAAATACCTTGCAAGTACTGACGAGTCGTTTGGCAGTGGTTTTAAATGGTTGTATTGAGAATGATTTAGAGTGTAAACTTTCATTAAAAGTTCCATGTCAATTTCATGATAATGAAACTTTGATCAAAAAAGAATTCTGTTTAAAAATTTTCATTACCACCTAATACCACATCCCCAATGATAATGCATTGAAATAAATTTTATGAAGAAAATGAGATGATTAAAGTTAGACAAATATAACCATCAAAGTAGCCAACAAATTTTTTAATAAAAATTACACGAATTTTCATTTCCATTACCACTGTTTATTAGTTTCTTTCCTCACAGCATAAACAACTGATCGAGTCATTAAGATCGGGAGTCGGCACCTATACAGTAGTTGCCGCTACGTTGCCGTTGTCCACTGCTTCTACAATGTTGGTGCGAACGTCTTTTAAATGACAAAAACTAAGCATAAATGATTTCTCTCAACATCTTTCAAACTTGACAAATATCTAAATAGCTATTGTAATTAATATTGCTCTCGCTCAAGAAATTTAAAGCAAAATCAACATTTATATTTTTTTTATGTATTTTTGTGAAATTTTTGCCATTTCAATTTTACTCCAATACTATAGTATTTTCAATAAATTAATACTTTGTGTTAATAAATAAATAGCAAATCAAATGGAAAATAAACGACAAAAGCAAATAATTACTTGGGATTAAATCATCATCCAACTAATTAAAAGAGTTGTCAAATTTCACGTGGCACTCTTTGAATTACCCGGACAAATGTCAAGATTTTAGTGGGCCAAAAACTACTTGGATAAAATATTAAAATTTTTCTATAACAAGAAAAATTACATACTAAAAGTGTTTTGAATTTAAATTGTTTCTAATGTAATTTGGCATTTTTTTACATTATATTGTTTTAAAATACCTGATACCTATAATGGACACATATATAAGGAAATTATGAAATGTAAATTTGGCATTATTTTAATGTTGAATCGTACAACCTTATAATAGTTGTTATGAGAAATTAACAAACAATAATTTATATATAAATCTAAAATTGGTCAAATATATATATATATATATATATATATATATATATATATATATATATATATATATATATATATATATATATATATATATATATATATATATATATATATATATATATATATATATATATATATATATATATATATATATATATATATATATATATATATATATATATATATATATATATATAATATATATATATATATATATATATCTATATATATATATATATATATATATATATATATATATATATATATATATATATATATATATATATATATATATATATATATATATATATATATATATATATATATATATTATATATATATCTATATATATATAGTTGCATCATTATATACATCTAAATGTCTGTTATCAAACTATTAAATACTGAAATTTTAAATCTGATAATGAACATATAATTTAACCTTTATTTATAAATTTAAATTTACATATGTCGGTTATTATAAATTTGTGCATTGCATGGATTTCTAAACTAATTTTTAACTAAAAGGACTACTCGGAGGATCCATATCACTACCCTTCAATTATTTGTTGACTGTTATTTAGTCGACATTTAGTCCGAAAAAATTTATTTTTTAATAAGTGAATATGGGAAAACAGTCCCGATTTTTTGCCTTTGAAATTTTCGATTGTTTTTCTAGTATTAAATGTTAGTCGAAAAAATGAGTAACAAATCAATCGAAATTTCTACAAAACACCTACACATTGCGTTAGAGAGGAAAAATTGGAACATGGGCGTGAATTATTTGGTCAATGGATTTTGGGAATATATGCGTATTTACTTTTTACCAAAAATTAAGGCTTATAGTATTTGAATTTTGAACCCTTCACCACTTTGAGTATGTTAAATAAAATCTTTATTAACTAACTCAATTTTATTATTGTGGGTTGATCGGATGTTGATGAGTAGTTATACATTATTACTGTATTATTAAATTCTACGTGATACCCTTTTATTTTTAGGGTTGTGTGTAATTGGACATCTTGCACCATCTCTATTTTTTTTTAACAATATGCCAATTTCAATAGCAAATTCAAAATAACAGTTAAATATTTGGATTAGAGTAGGCACAAAACTTGATCATATTTAAATGTTGCACTCTTATCGTATTATGCTGGAAAATAAAAAAAGATTCTTATCTTGTGCACTCCTAAGTCCTAGCAGGTGGAATATGTAGGAAAATAACCTACATGTAATCCCACATCGAAATATTAGAGAAATGTTGACTAATGTATACTTTTAATAGGCTACTTCTTCCAATATCAGTTGGTTTTAAATAGCATATATAAAAACTCATCGGATTTGTGTGCAGTTAACTCTTCTTTTTTATGAGTGTTTGTGTAAGAATCAATAAGTAATAAGCTAGGACAGTATTATTACAATCATGCATGATAAGCAATGACGACGAATACATTCATGGGTACGTATATTCGTATAACCCAATAACTAAGCAACTTATTAGCTATTACTACCCAAACATTCAAAGCACCTGATCAACAAGGTTGAGCTTATAGCTTATGTTCGTGTATTTTTCATAGTCGGTCTTTGATTTTTATAATAATAATAAAACACAAATCATATCTATATATAAATACTATCATTCCCAAAAGTTGTTTTTCCATATTGATTTATTCAATTGATTGATATATGTTTATAAATTGTTACTATTAAATTTATACGTATAAATACACGTGGAGGGTTATGGGTAATGACAAGTGTTCCCAAAATTATAGCACAGGACAAAGTGCACAAGAAAAGGGATTAGGGCATGTTCCTGAGTGTTATGAAGTTCTTCCTTCTCAACGGCCCAGCTTGAATTCACCCAATGCTGACGTTCCTGTTATTGACATTGCCGGATTGCATATGGGCCCCATCCAACGCTTTGCCGTCATTGAGAATATTAGAGAAGCTTGTCACCGCTTCGGATTTTTCCAAGTAATAATTCATCCCGTTTCTTTCTTTTATTATATGTTCTTGAGTTAATTATGTGTTTTATAACAGTATAACTTCTCTCTTCTCTATATAAATTCAATAGCTTTTTATTTTTTGATCCTTTAATTTCCCTTTATGAAAAAATAAGGAGTCATCACATTTTCAAACCCGTAATTTTTTTTAATACAGAAGATTGATTTTATTTTTCAGTTAATCTAAAATAGTCGGCTCTCCATCGTAATATTTTTATTGGGCTTGTGTACAATAAAATTCGTATCAAAGGAAATTTGATTGCACATAATTAACTTGATTACATTTCTTTATACAACAGTCTTTGAGTTAATAGTATTGCAATACGTGCATACCTTGCATCCAGTCTCATTCATGGTGCTTAATATTCCACGCTTGACATAAAAAGTGGATGGAATTTAAATACGTATTTAATTATCACGTTAACTTCTAATAAAATGTCAATAAATTAATTATACTGTGTGCTAATTGTGTTCAAATATGTGTATAGGTTGTTAATCATGGCATAGATGAACAAGTTTTGGAGAAGGCACTTGGTGCAGCGGACAAATTTTTCGAGTTGCCGGCGAATGAGAAGTTGAAGTTTATGTCGAGTGATGTTCATAAACCAGTGAGGTATGCAACTAGCCTTAAGGATGGGGTAGATAAGATTCAATTTTGGAGAGTATTTCTTAAATATTATGCAAACCCTTTGAAAGATTGGATTCATGCTTGGCCTCAAAATCCACCCAACTACAGGTACATTTTCCTTCTTAAAAACATTTCTCCCACTAAAATACTTCATATGAAATTATATTCTACTTAATTAGGTGGAAGCATAGGTGTGTTGGATAATATTACTAACTATATATAACCAATATTATCTGATCTCACACTTAAGAATTAGAGATCGATTTGTTAACTAATATAACCATTATAATCATGCAACCTCAATCGTTAATTATTCTGATATAAAATTTAATCAATTTATTTTTTTATAATTAAAATATAATTAATATGCAATATCAAATATATATATATATATATATATATATATATATATATATATATATATATATATATATATATATATATATATATATATATATATATATATATATATATATATATATATATATATATATATATATATATATATATATATATATTTGAAAGTATATTAATAAAAGAGAAGAACACCACACTGTGACTAGGGAACCCAAAACCGCCGGCATAAACATTTAAAAATGGAAATGGATTTTTCAAAGTTTAATTTATATGTTTTTGACATATATTGATAGATATTTGTAGTCCACTAACTTTCTTTTAATATTTTTTTAATGCTTATGATCCCTAATTTTCTTCAATTAAAATATATATCCACTATCTAAAATTGTTTTATTTTCCTTAATTCCCGTAAACAATCCTTTTGGAAACTTCATTAGAAAATGAAGGAAGTATCTTACACGATTGTGTATGATCTATGACATCTATTATCACCAATCGTAATTTACCATTCTATTGAATTTACAATATATTCTTAAAAAAACTCTTTTTCTAATATTAAAAATTTAAATGTGGCAAACTTAATCATGCAAACTTAATAGGGTGGGAAGGTTCACAGCAAAAGCACCTTAGCTTACTTTATTATTATATATTTAAAGTGAATTAATGTTGTAGTTTTTAATTTTCAAAAAAAAAAAATGTTGTAGTTTGGACCGCTTGAGCATTTTCTAGATGTGACCTCATAAACAATTTATGACAAAGGATGAAGCTCAAATAATGCATGGAAAGAGGGGAGGTGGGGATTAATATTGATTACATATCTTATTATCTCCACACATACGTACCTGCTCAAACTCATCGCTCTACAGAACATGCACCGATGCACGTACTAGTCAATGATATACTTCCTCCGTTCCATAATAATTGCTACTGAGTGTGACATGTTGTGTGGGAGAACGTTACAATCAGTAGTAAGTATTATGAAACGGAGGATATGTATCTTAGTGATAAACTATCAAAATTTTATTTTATTTTTTAAAATTTCGCATTAATTAGGAGTATATTATTATAATGGAAAAAACTTATTATTGATTGAATATATACTTTTTAGTTTAGTTGAATTTGCCACTAACATTTTTGCTCATAAAAAATCAAAAGCATATACAATGAGCTAGGCAAACTGTAATATATCTTTTGAATTTTGATTTACATCCTGTAACACTTTTGGCATAGATATATATGATCATACTATCTTCTATTCATCATAAGGGTCCCATTTGACTTTTGACGCTATTCATCAGTCATTCTTCGAATATTTTTTCTTAATATATAAATTATATCGTAGTCACATTCTTAGATCGTGTGTGATTAATTTGTCTCAATATATATACATAGATTATTATCAATAGGAAAAATTGAAATTATCTCATCAGCTATGAATAATTTCAATTTTTAATTTTTTTTTAATAATTCAACATTTGCTTTTAATTTGCTGTCAGCATACTAGTAGGGTATGCTGATGCCTGATAGCAAACTAAGGGTAAATGTTAGATTATTATAAATAAATTGGCGTGCTGATAGCTAACTAAGGGCAAATATTGGATTATTAAAACATAATCCAAAAGTGGGATTATTTACGGCGGATGGGTGAAAGGTTATATTATATATTAATATCAATTTTTCTTTATTAAGTCAAATGGGACACTTTTGCTGAATATGATGATGAGTATGTTTTTTGTTGAATGATTTCTCTATAGACTTCATTGCATATGAAAAAAAATGTACAGGGAAGACATGGGAGTGTACTGTTCAAAAATCCAAGAAGTAGCCCTAGAATTAACAGGAGCCATCACACAAAGTCTTGGTTTAAGTCCCAAGTATGTAACACACAAAATGGAAGAAGGCATGCAAGTAATAAGCTCAAATTGTTACCCACCATGTCCACAACCAACACTGACACTAGGGTTACCGCCCCATTCAGACTACAGCATGTTGACGATCCTCTTACAAGGGTCGGCCGGTCTTGAAGTTATGGACATGCAAGACGACGGCGCGTGGAAACTCGTCCCCTACATCAAGGGTGCCTTACAAGTCCATGTAGGTGATCATTTTGAAGTTTTAAGTAATGGGGTGTATAAAAGTGTGGTGCATAGAGCTATTCTTAATTCTGAGAAGACTAGGATTTCTATTGCTAGTCTTCATAGCTTGGGATTTGATGACAAAGTGGAGCCTGCTATTGACACTACAAAAAAATAACACAATGGCTTCGGCAGAGAAGCGAAGCCACGTCGAAGCCATAAGGCTTTTGGCTTCGGTAGGGCGACGGCACAGCACCGAAGCCAAATATGGCGAAGCCATTTGGTGTGCAGAAGCCCTTCCGAAGCCCTTTTTGGCTTCTTCCGAAGCCATTTTGTTGTCCAGCTTTATGTACAATTATTATTATTTATTAGAAATATTTTATTATAATTTATTATTTTATTTATTAATAGAATTTTAATATTAATTAGTAAAAATTAAGATTTTATAATTTTAATTTCTTTATGGGAGTCTAGAATTTAGATTTTAAGTTTTATTTTACTTAAAATAACAATAAATAAAAAAATAAAACAAAATAATAAATAAAACAAAATAATAAATCAAAATTACAACCCAAAAAATTACAACCCAGAAAATCAAAAATTACGAACAAAAACGAAGAATCAAAATTACAACCCAGAAGATCTACGTGAAGCACAAAAAATTACAATCGAAATTTACCCAGAAAAAAAAATGAAGATCTACGAAATTACCCAAAAAACGAAATAACCCAGAATTGAAATTACAAAAAACGAAGATCTTCACCAAATTCTTCATCAAATCTTCAAAATCTTCAAGGTTTCTTCACCAAAATATCGAACTAAAAATTTCAGCAAATTTCGAAATGGGTTTTTCGAACTAAAATTTCAGAAAATCTTCAAGGAAGAGTGAAGATAAGGAAGATTTCGAACTAAAATTTCAGAAAATTTCGTAAATGGGGTGAAGAGGAAGGAGTTGGGAAGAGGAAGGAGTTTCTTCAAGAGAGAGGAAGGAGTTGGGAAGAGGAAGGAGTTTCTTCAAGAGAGAGGAAGGAGTTGGGAAGAGGGAGGAAGAGTGAAGATTATTGAGGCGCACGGTTAAGGGTTTTTAGGGTTGAAGAGTGGGTTTTAGGGTTTTTTTTGTGGCTTCGGTATGGCTTCGGTGTGTGTGCGAAGCCAATGCATGGCTTCGGTAGGGCTTCGGTAATTGCCGAAGCCATTGATGGCGACGGTATGTGGCAGAAGCCATGCCGAAGCCACGTACCGCTTCGGTTCAAAGCCATTTGAATTTGTTTTTGTAGTGTGAGTTGCTTGATCAGGATCATCCTAACAAATATAAGGGAAGTAGCTTTAAAGATTTCTTGGACTTTCTTAGTGCTAATGATATTGGTCAAGGAAATATTTGCTTCCTTGACACTCTTAAACTAAACAACTGATTTACTCGCTACATTTTACGTTATAAACCATTTTTGTATTTCAAAATTCGAACTAAAATAAATTAGATCGGAGACTTTTATCATCAGCTTAAACTAGCTTTTGATTTATTATTTATTCTTTTAACTTATGTTTCTTTGTTACATTTGGATTTTTGGGTGAAAAAAATGGTATTAAGAACTTGAGAATTTTTGGTTTTTTTCCTCTTCGATGATGTACTTCTCATTCACATATATACCAACTGCCAATTGAAAAAACAAAGAAATCAAATATATACTATTCATATTTACATTTATGTCTTGTCCTTTACATTATTATATCTCATGTGGCTGCATTTTTTTTTCTTATGTCTTGGTGTTTAGAGTTATTTAATCGGCGATATTAAAATTTATCTACAGTTATAATTTGACGTAAGACTTTTTGAATAGCTAAATAGCAAAAACTAGTTCTAACTTAATTTGTTTGATCTAAAATTGACATGCAACATGAATCATCTATTATTGTCTTAAAATGGTTAGGCTTCATAATGGAAATATGTTTGATGTTACATCATATATTTGACGTTTTAATTAAGCCACTTATTGCATAAACTATTTCAAACTTGATTTGTTTGACCTAAAATTTGGCATGCATCACTAATTACTACCTATAGAAATTTCAAAATGCCTAGGCTTTAAAAATGGGAAAGTTTTTAAACTACGTCATGATTATACGTTTTAAGGCCTTTCAAAAACTAGTTCAAACTTATTTTGTTTAATCTAAAACTTGGCATACAACACTAAGTAATACCTCTTATTGTTTTGAACTTGTTAGACTTAAAAAATGACAATAAATTTGAAATAATACGTCATAAGTTAATGTGTTAAGGGCTTTTTAAAGCCTCTAACTTTGCAAAAACAATTTCAAACTTGATTGGATTGATTTAAAACTTGATGATCACATGAAAGACTAATTAGTAACTATTATTGTAATGAAATGATTAGGCCTGAAAAATGGGAATAAGTATGAAATTACGTCATGAATATGCGTTTTAAGGCCTATTTAATCAAGCCACTAATTACTTGCAAAAACTAGTTCAAACTTATTTTGTTTTGATCTAAATCTTGGATTGCAACACTAATTAGTATCTATTATAGTTTTGAACTTGTTAGACTTAAAAAATGGGAATAAATTTGAAATTAATACGCTATAAGTTAATGTGTTAAGGATTTCTTTAAGCCACTAAATTAAGCAAAAACTAGTTCAACTATTGTTGCAATGAAATGGTTAGGATTGAAAAATGGAAATAAGTTTGGAATTACGTTATAGTTTATTTGACGTTTTACGATTTTAAAGCCACTAATTAAATTGCAAAAATAGGTTCAAATTTAATTTGATTTGTATTATCTAAAACTTGGCATGATTTAAAACTTGACATGCAATACTAATTAGTAACTATTATTGTAATGAACTTGGATCATTAGGTCAACTCTTGTTGTAGAAAAACACACCCCTAAGTTAGTATTATTCATGTTAATCAAATTGTTGTAGAAATTTTAATAAAAGTTTGTATTATTCACGATAATTTGTCCAAATTATTATCAGAAAAATTATCAATGGTACCCCTTAGTTTTTTTTCCTTTATCAATTTACCCCTAAGCTTTTTTAGTTCGTGATGATATACTTTTGATTGAATGAACATATTTAAACTCACGATTAAAGCTTAGCTCTTAGCCACCCCTTTAAAGTACCAAAGTTTCTAAAAAATTTCATCTTCAACCCCTCTTCACTAAATTCATACTTTATCTTCATCCTTGGCATTTTCATAATAATCTGCATTTTCTAACAATGTTTACGCGAAGGGCAGATGGAACTCTCAATATGAAATCGATTAAGGTGGGTGATAGTTGGATGCGTTAAAACAAAAGTTATTATGAACCAATAAATTAAAGTTTTATGATGTTAGGATTTCAGGTTAAAGGAACAATCTTAAGAGTCTACTATAAGTGTATTTCGTGTGAATGAAATTGTTGAGTTGAAGGCTACATTAGGAGGGTTTACGAAGAATATGAATTGTAACAAGAAAGTAGTAATAGAATTTAGAAAATGGGCGCGGGTAATCCAAACAAGGAGGAGAAGAAGTTGTCCACTCATAACCCAAAGAAGGTTCACTACTAAAACCAATTGGTGAAAGTAGAAGTTACTCCTTAAGTTTATAAAGTGATGCATACTCTTCTCTTTCTCCGATGTGGGATAACTCACATGTGGGTAACACATGGGCACTTCAACAAATAGTTGTAGTTTTTTATTTACTATTTCTTGTTTGTGTCATTTTCAATTAAATTAGGGTTAGTATTTGTGTATATTAATGGTGAGTAATGGTGTAATATATGTAATGCTCTTCAACCCTCCCATAATGGCTAGCTGGGCTCTGAAGAGGTTCTGCTATGTAAAGCTTTAATTGAGTGAGTGGATGTGCAGGCAGAACCAAGGATAAGTGGGTTCAAATGGGTGTCCTTAATGATAACGTTTGCCCTATGTACAATGTTGCAGCCGAGTCTGTTGATCATATTTTAATGTGCTTTTAGTATACATTGTTTGCAATTTATGGAGCAGTGACTAGCTATTCGAATCCCTCATGGTCTACACAGACTTGCTTTCAAGAAATGGAAGGGTCCTAGATTCCGTAGATCCTTGAAGCTATTTGGATGATAAGTATGAGCATTGTTGTTGTTGTCACTAAAAGGATCCTCCAGGAAGTGAGGTGCAAACTTGGTTTAAAAGACTCTTTCAAGTCTAATTTTCTTGTAATCCTAGCAAAATAATTTTTTCATCCATGAATAGTTCCTACACTATAAATAAATAATTGCTGACATGTAAAAGTAATTATATTATAAAAATTATCATAATTAATTAACTTTAAAGTTTCAATGTTTTTTTGTTGTTTTTATTGAACACTTTAAGATTATAAATGGTCACTTTTTGCCGATTAGTGTTCATTGATTTCAGATTAATAGATATCGTCTCATAAGTGATCTTGTGGATATAAAATAAAAATATTAGTTTAGGGTTTTGACTTGGTTTGCTCAGTAAAATATCAAAGCAAAAAATCATGTTAAAAAAATATGGTTGGGTGGATAGTTTGGTTTACCTCCCATGTTATTATTCCACTAAATATTATATAAAAACGATTCATTATTAACAAATACATATAATTAGTATATTTATTTATTTAATCACTTTAAAATTCTAAGCGATTACTGTAAGAATAATGTTGAATATTGTAAGACTCTACTTTAAGTTTATAATTAATCATTTTAAAATTGTAAGTGATCACTTTAAATTTATAATTAATTATTTCAGAACTTTAAATGTACATTCAATCATTCTAATAAAAATTATCTCACCATTACTATATCATTTGAGTTTTTTGTTTTTATTTTCGATACACAATTATTCTATTTTGATTGTCTACACTTTCCATTTTTTACCATGGGCTAAATGAACTACGGGAAACTTAGCCCATCATACAATAGACCCAATGAAAACCGTACGAAGTATATGGTAATAGTCGATTTGGGTCATAACTCAATCAAATCTTCATCTCTATGCCAATTGCCAGCCGTTTTTGCCATAATAGTACCAACAACCCTTTTTCTCTCTCTCTAAATTTCTTTTTTTTTTTTTTGAGAAAACTAAATTTCTTATTCTATGGTTTTGTCTTTAATTTGATTCTAATCGGTTAATTGAAACCAAAATCCTAATTTGAAGATATTTTTGAAGAAGTGAAAAGAAGTACTCTTTGGCTTTTTGATCCTGAAAATCATATGTAAGTTCACTTTTATCTTTTTGTTTTTTGGTTGCTAAAAATGGGAGGAAGAAGATACAAAAAATTAGTATCATGTTAATACTCAAAAACAAATAAAAATTGTACAATGAAAAAACAAGTCTAATTTCTAAAAATTGTTTATCATTGTTTTATGCTAATGAAGATTGATCCTTTTGCATGTTTTAGTAAAACCCCCACTTGAAACTACAATTTATCTTTCGAAATTCCACCATGGTCTTCGGGCAAATTGTTATTGGACCTCCAGGATCAGGGAAAACCACTTATTGCAATGGAATGTCACAATTCCTCTCTCTTATTGGACGGTATGCTTTACTTTCTCTCCCCTTTTCTTTCTTTTATTAGGGATGTGTAGTTTTGTTAGTTTAATTTGGGTTTTTATTAATTGATTTTTATACAGAAGTAAATGTGTTGTTGAACTTAATTCTGGGTTACAACTTGAAAAGAGTGGTACAGATGAGTTATATGGTTGTAGACTTGGAGCTTTATATTGAATAATTAGAACATTGATGGGTGATGAAGGTCATGTGAGTTGTAATAATGGGTATAACTTATAGTTCAATTACTTATTCTTGTAATAAATGTGTTGGAATTCAGTTTTTGGTTATACCTTGAATTGGGTGTTCTTCAAATGGACTATTTGGTTGGAGGCTTGGAGCTTCAAATATCACAACCTTTTGATTTTTATAGAGAATGATGCCTTGTTTCTTCTAGTTTTTAGAAATGGGTTTATGGGAACATGGATAGATGGCTCAAGACTACAACTTAGGAATTAGGATAATTAATGTGGCCTAAGTGGGTGGGTGTACATGTGCAACTATAACTTTGTCTTGAATTGTTTTGGGAGTACTGTAATAGTCTTGTGGACATGGTAAAGATTTGCTTCCGGATAATATGATTGATGCTTTTTGCTTGTGTATCATGTAAGTGTATCACATATTTGGATGACTAATGACAAAATCTTCAAGTATTACTTAGCTACCTCATTTTGTAGTGTTAACATTCGTGATAGATTATGTCAAATTGACATCACTTGATAAAGCATCATTTTGATTCAAAGGGTTAGCAACTCTCATTACAATATATTAATTGGGGTTCAACTTCACATTATACCCTTTTATGCATTTGTTTGGGTAAAATTTTAAATTTTCACGTCAATTCCTTGGTTTTGTGTGCGTGCTATCTATTCTTCTTTTTGTGATTATTTGGTTTTTCACTCTGGTTCTAATATGTGTCTAAACTGACAGTTTACTCTTACCAAATACAGGAAGGTTGCTATTATCAATTTGGACCCTGCAAATGATGCATTGCCGTATCCTTTTTATTAACTTACAATGCACTAAATAATATTGATTAATTTATATGTACTTTCTTATTATCGTAATGATTTCCTTAATATGATGGGCAGTTATGATTGTGCCATCAATATTGAGGATTTGATTAAGCTCAGCGATGTGATGAATGAGCATTCTCTTGGACCTAATGGAGGTAAGGTGACTAATATATCTAATCCATTTCTTGTTTTATCTTGAAATATGTTGATGGAATGAATTAGGAGAGTTCTAATCTTTTAGCACATGAATTTGGTTAATAATTTTTTCAGATTAGGATGGCTAGGGCCTGAGCTCTCTAGACTTTGCTATTTATTCTATCTATTCATGTAGTCGTTATCATAATGAGTGGGCTCCAAAGTGTTGGAGGCAAGACTCCGGTATTATTGTTAGATATTTGTACGTGTCAAGTGTTGAATATGCCTAAGTATTCAATTTTACGCCTAAAATAAAGTGTCTAATTTCCATACCAATGTCCAAGTATCAAAGATCGAGAGTCATTAACGTTTAAGTTGATCTTGAGTTAAATTGTTGAAGCGTTAATTTTATTTACTTGAGTTGACTCATAATGATCTTATGAGCAATACCATGATTTTATGATAGTACGGCCTGAGAAGATGTACACAAATTTTCAAAAGTGCACTCATATTTATGCAAAGTTTTTAATGTCATTTACTACCAAGGTCAATTAGAAATAACTTCGTTGTTATCAATGACAAAGGTAAGATTGTGGATATCCGAATTCGCAAACCCTGCCTTAGTAGGAGCCACCTAATGACATCGGGGCTGTGAAATGTTGGAGAATATCGAGTACTTAGGAAAGTAGATTGTAACAAATGTATTGTCAAGTTAGATATGAAAGAGTTTATATCGAGAATATCAAGTGCAAGTTCTTTTTTTTTTTTCTGGTTTGCCACTCTATATCATCTCTATACCTCAATGTTATTGATTGTCCGAAGTAGAAGCTTTTTCGGACCTATATGATGATAATTGGCCATCATTGGCTACATCATACTCCCTCCTATTTACCTAATATGTCCCATTTGACTTCTCACCATTTTTTGGGTGAAACTTGGACGAAATGTGAAAGAAAAAGAGTGTAGTGTTTTTAAATTGTAATACAAGTAAAATGTAGTTAGTAGGTGTAAAGTTGTGAAAAAATTAAGTTTAGTAAGGGTAATTTAGTGAAGTTAAGATCCCAAAATAGAATTGAGACATTTAAGGTGACTTGACCAAATAAGAAAATGAGACACTTAGGATTAATAGGAGGGAGTATAAATAAAAAGTGTACATGATTTAATAGATTATTTTACTATGGTTTATTATGTCCAACTGTCAAACATACTTTCACAAATGCGGCTTCAATCCCAAAAAAAAAAAAAAAAAAATCCCAAAACGACTTTCGTATAGGAAATTGTGGTTGATCTCGATAGCTCAAATCCTTATAATACGAGTGCGAAAAATATGGCACGTGCAATTTTTGAACTATGACTCGAAACTTCTCTTGAATATGAGCCACTTGGCCTTCGGGTGATATGTTGTATTGACAAGGAGGCCAATCTAGTTGTGACTAGGCTTGTGTGGGAAGAAATAATGTTACCTTTTTATATCTAGTGGTGATCAGGAAGAGAAGACATGCAATTTCGAAGTTTCCCTCCTTTTGGCAAGTTCATGGTACTTTGTTCTACATAATGTTACCTAATCCACTTTTTGATTTCTCAGCTCACCCAATGACCCAAACAAAGACAACAATGACAACGCCTTCATCCCTAAAGATTAGGGTCAACTTTATAATTCTCCCAAAATGGACCTATAATAAACCATGTTTGATTGTAATTTTACTTGTCTTCTTTTTTTTGCATGGCAATTAGCAAATTAGGTTATATTTTCCTTACACCTTATTCTCTTGATTTGTCCTCTTATAACTCTGGCTCTAGTTGGTTACTTATCTAACATTTATTCTTCTTTTCCAACTGAGTTGTAAAATGGAATTTGGCTTGAACATATTTCAGTTTACGCCATCTTTATCTCTTTAGATGGGGTCAAAGAAACATTTTATTGTTCCCGTAAATTTTTTGGCTGATTTGTTATCTTCCTTTTAATGCTTAAGAAAAAAACTTTATGCTTCTCAGAAGTATTATTTTGATGGGCGAATTTGAGTATCAAAACTATAGTGGTGGGTAAATACCCACTCCATATTCACCCACATATTTCCACAATAAACTACTAATAATACTTTTATCGACAACATATTATTTTTTAAATTGTCAAAAATTTAAAGATAGTAAATTTTCAAAATTAGGTAATCAAAGGTACTTGTGCTATTTGTAATAGTTTTCAAAAAATATTAAGTTTTAAATATTAGTTCACATGTAAATACTATGATGAACTATTTTCCATAATTTTGATTTTATCTTATTTCAGGTTTTAGTTAAAAATAAAAATACGTATTAGTTCGCATTTGATCTTGGAGCTTTCTTAAGGGATAATAGAATAATAGATCATGGTTATTAACCATTTGATTTTGAGCTTTTATTGCCGAAGCTGGTGAATATACCAAAATGTCGAATTTTCAAATTTTGAGGAAGGAGTAACCACTCTAAAGTGTTTTCGGCTGAACTTTAGGGTGTTTGCAAACATTTTTTATGCTGCCATCCACTTATGTTATGTAGTTTATCATCTTAGGCTTTCTAATTTTGCTTAGTCTTTTTAGTTTTATTTTAATACATTTATGTTCCTATGAATTTGCTATGTGGTTTTCTATGCGAGAACATTTTAACCACAATGTAGTAAATTGAAAGGAATGAAGGACTACCTTTCTTTCGAAACTATTCCATTAATCTTATGCCAAGTGGTTTCCGCCTACGGGGCTAAGCACTACTACCCCTCATCGCAAAAGTGTATAAAAACCCGCGTTTTATTATGGTTCAGTGGAGGTCTTTCTATTATTTGTTGATATTTGTTGCTTCAACAACCACATCACTTTGTGTATCGCATTATGGTCATCATCATTACCGTAATTGCGATCTATAATGTATTTTTGGACTATGTATGCAACTGAACATAAATAAGAAGAGGAAATGATTTTTAGCCATTTTACTATTATCCTTTTTAGTTCAAAACCGCTATGAATCTTTGGCTCCATCGGGAATGGAAATTGTCTTGTTTACGATAGTACATTTTTCTTATGTTACAGAATTTAACATGTTGGCTTGCCATTTCTTTGTAGCTGTCATTGACAATTTCTATTACTTCGTAGGTCTTGTGTATTGTATGGATTACTTGGAGAAGAACATTGATTGGCTGGAATCCAAATTGAAGCCACTTCTTAAAGGTTGGTTGATTTGTTTGGGCAATCTATATTTCTATATTTGCATCATGAAGTTTTGGTGCATATCTATCTATAATTATGATTATAGTATTTTGTATAGTGTATAGTTCTGAGAGGGAAATTGGTATTTTTCAGATCACTATTTGCTTTTTGATTTTCCTGGCCAAGTTGAGCTATTTTTTTTGCATTCAAATGCAAAAAATTTTATAATGGAACTGATAAAGAAGTTGGATCTCAGGGTACACATCTTTTCATATTTGCAACCATAAAGTATTGAGCTCTTCTTTTGTTTTCTGATTTAATATGGAAATTTCATTTTCTGTAAATCTTATGCAGCTAACTGCCGTGCATTTGGTTGATGCTCATCTCTGTAGTGATCCTGGGAAGTATGTTAGTGCGCTGCTACTATCTTTGTCAACCATGCTTCATCTGGAGCTTCCTCATGTAAATGTTCTTTCAAAGATTGATATGATTGAAAGTTACGGAACATTAGGTAGTATTTCCTATCACTCAACTCTATTACTTTGTGAACTTGGTGATAAATATTAAATGTAATGTTTTCCTTGTTTTTTACAAGCTTGATGTTCCTTATTACAGATTTTAACCTGGACTTCTACACCGATGTGCAAAATTTATCATACTTGCAAAACTGCCTAGATCAAGACCCTAGTGCTTCCAAGTACAGGTAAACTAGAGCAGTTTACTTTTCAATGTCGCACCCGTCCGGGCTGGGTCCAAAAAATCAAAATGAGTTTTTCGTTCTATAAACTTATTAAGTCAAAATGACAGTACAGAAACAAATGTTTGTGGCTTGTGGGTTATTAAAGTGGAATTTCACAATACACTTAGTGGGTAGTATTATGAATTTATGATCATGTGTTTGTATCTTGCCTAGTATTTTCCTGCTATTGACTAAAGCCTATAATATTCGATATTTATACCCTAGTATTCTATGTTAGTCATGTTGCTTCTAGTTGTTTTGTCTTGCAAGCCTCTTAACATTTCTTTATCTTATTTGCTCAATTTTTTATGACGATTTCAAATCATTTGGTTTCGGATGATATATGGTTATAGTAAATATGGCTCACCGAATCAGTTATATGTCTTATTTATGTGAAGTTGTCGGTGATGCACTGATGTTTGCCATCAGGGTTATAATTTTGGAATCTTTTTTTGTCCCTAATCTTAAAAATATATTTATTATTCTCATGTTAATTGTAATTATAAGTTTTTGATGTAGGAATCTCTGACCCCTTTTAGTTTACTGTGTACTTGATTACATGTTAATTGATTTTTTTACTCTGAAATATCATCACGAAGTACAAGTGCGTATTGGCACTTCTTTAACTATCTCTAAAACAATGTTATTTGCTGTCCACTTAGTATGGGCTTAATTAAGATGTCTGTGCAGTATGAAGAATCTTAAAATGGAATCTTGATACAGCTATCCGTAGAGAAATGCGCCTTGTTCCTATCTTGATCTCTCATTGTATTATGTGTAGGCTGCATGAAATCATTTCATGCATCTTTATCAGGAAGGAGCTTAGTGTAGAGCCTTGATATATCTGTCCATAGTTTCTTGCTCCTTCGTACTT
This sequence comes from Amaranthus palmeri, assembly GCA_019776075.1. Lineage (NCBI taxonomy): Eukaryota > Viridiplantae > Streptophyta > Magnoliopsida > Caryophyllales > Amaranthaceae > Amaranthus > Amaranthus palmeri. The sequence continues at coordinate 52,377 of JAAKBH010000789.1, forward strand.
ATCTTCAATTAGATGAACTTATACTTGTACTGTGGTTCATGACATGTTATGCTGGTGCTCTGACTATTAACTTAAGTACACTTGTCGGACTCGTGACTTGCGGGCATAGGCCGACATGAGTATTACACTTGCACACTTTGTTTTGAATAAAAATCATGGAGTTTTTCCATGAAATAAACTCTTCAACATGTAGCCCTGGGTGACATTGGTACACAAGTACGAGTAAAAATTATGTCACATAATTTTTTAGTTCTCTACGGTTAGAGGTGACGGAAGGAGGACAACACCTCACCTGTAAGAAAAAGGAAAGAAGGAAGAATGTTTTGATACATAAGCAGGAAAACAGCTTGAAAGTGTTTGTTGTCTCTAGTAGCGCAGTGTAGTAATTTGTTCTTTTATCCTCAAAGAGTCAAACTCCTCTAATAGTCGAGTGCATGTGTAAACGTGATGCAGGAAGATGACAAAGGAGCTATGCGAGCTTATAGAGGATTTCAGTCTTGTCGATTTCACAACTTTGGACATACAGGCATGCTAGTTCTTTCATGTGATTTGAGTACTTCCTTTTGCTTTGGAATTGGATGTGTTATTCACTGCTGCTTCTTATTTCCTCAGGACAAGGAAAGTGTCGGAAATCTAGTGAAGTTAATAGACAAGACCAACGGTTACATCTTCTCTGGCGTAGATACAAGTGCAGTGGAGCTCAGCAAAATTGCAGTTCGACCAGTTGATTGGGATTATTACAGATATCCTTTTATTTCTTTCATGTGTGTTTATTTCGTGAAGCATTAAGTGTACTTTTCGTCATTTGGGGAAACCTTGCAGTGATGATGGAAAATATGTTGGACCTCTTTAAAATATGACTTGCCTTACCATTAACCAACCATATACTCTATGCAAACTTTCAGCTAATTCAAAAGGACTAGAGTTCATGTTAATGACCATTAATTGATTGGTTCATGTAGCCGACCTCAATCTTATAAGATTGAATTTTTATTTCAAGGGTCATTCACCTGAAAAATGAGAAGGCCAATAAAAGGCTACTTCCTGACTTGAGGTTTAGCTACTTTCATGCACTTCCGAATTAGACTCCAAGGGATGAATATGATATGCAGTGTGTTCCCAAACTTATCGTGACTTGACTAGCGGTGGTAGTCGCAAGAGCCAGAGCTTACGTAGCACTTCGTCTGTGTACACTTTATCGTTTCTGAGAATTTCATTGTTGTCTTCACTGTCTTCTTCACGTTCTTATTTCTTTTGATGTTTGTGTTCCAAGTCATCATAAATAATGTATCAGTAAAGTTTGTTTTTCTTAACATAGTATTCTCACAGTGGCAGCTGTACAAGAAAAATACATGAAGGATGATGAACCCGATAATGAGTCCGATCCATAGAGATGTTGACGAAAATTCGGAGTGCTGTATGAACCAGAAGTATGGGCGTCATCTCACTTAAAATCAGATCGTAGGGAACATACTGTATCATTTTTAGTGAGTTCTAGAACTGAGATTTTTTTTGTTAACTTCTGATTGATGATGCGTTGCTTTGCGATTACAAGAACCCAAAAATCACGCAGCACGTCAAATTCGATAGTGCATCATTTGTGCATTGTTATTATTACATTTGACTAGGGATGACAATGTCGGACTCGGCTCGGATTATACATACTTCGATTTTGCTTCGGATAATAGTTTGATTTATTTTCAGAACACCTCCACTCGGAGTCGAATTATGCATACTTAAGTTTGCCCCGACTCGAACTCTTGGACCTCCAACGGAGTTGGATTATTATCAAACAATTCGTTGTGATATTGTACTAATGAATTTAAAGCATATAAAATTAACAATATATTTTTCAGATACAATTTAGCAAAAAAAATGTACTTTGAATTCAAGTTTAACAAGAGAAATATTCATACTACTACAATTTTACAAAATTTTCTCGCATTTTGATTTAGCGTATTTTAATTTTTTTGATTTGATTTGTTGTATTTTGAATAAAAATACCAAGTAGTTTTTCAAAATTGAAAATTACAATTAGTATGAAAGAAAGTTTGAATTAGGTCAGGTTTTAAAAATACCAAAATAACAAGAGAAAGTTTGAATAAAAATACCAAGTAGTTTGTCTACAGTTTTAAAGAAAACAAAATATTGGTGTAAAAGTCTAATTTAAAGTCAGGTTTCCTTCAGGGTCGGAGTCGGGTCGGATTTTTAATTAGGTCCAACTCCGGTCCGTCTCTAACTCAGATGCGGATTGTAAAATCGAAGTCAGATGACTTTTTCCTCGGACTCAAATCAAATTATTTTCCTCGGATTGAGTCGAACTAGGATCGAATTCGGGCTGAATTGTCTTCCCTATTTGACCGATGAACTTTAAGTGATTGTGCTATATACTACTTTCACCCATTTCAGTTTTTTTAATAATCATTATCACCCACTTAATTTCTAGTGCATGACATAAATATAATGAGACTTTTTGTTAAATGACTACTAAGTATTGATTGATTTAACCAGCTAGAAATATTGATTAATAAATTAACTATCTAAGATGGTTATTATAAAATAGTTTCATAAAAAATATGTGCTATTTGTTAATTGTTTATCAATTAATAACAAGTGGTCAAAAAGATAGAAGTTAATAATAAGGTATTGTATTTCGGTTGACTTTTAAGTGATTTGTCAAACATTATTATAAATATTAATTAGTCAAAAACTTAAGAGCTAAAAATCAATAGAAAAGCCAATTTTTAACACATTCAATCGTAAAGTCATAGTCTTAACCATAGACATGGCATTACATATGGTTGGCGGTTGTGTTAAAACTTGCTTGACTTTTTCGGTCCTCGTTTGGATGTAATATGTGGTTGTCTTAAAACTTGCTTGATTTTTCTTTAAAAAAAAAAAAAAAGAAAGAAAGAATCCAATTGAACCTTGATTTTATTTTCATTCCCATTTACTCTTTCACTCTTTTCCACTATCTTTCCTCTTTCAATTTTCCATCTTTCTCATGAGTTTTGGTCTCATGAGTTTTGGCGGTGGTGCTGATGAAGAATCCAAAACTCAATTTCTGTGATACTTCAAAATTTCTAGGGTTTTGATTTTCTATGGGATACTCATAATCTGGTAGATTGAGTTTTAGATTAAAGAATCCAATTGAACCTGAGTTGATAGATTTTTATGGTTTATTGCTAATGTTTCGTGATTATTATACATGATTGTGATTTTATTGAGTTGATAATACTAAAGGACCCCACAATTAACTAACCCACGTCCCACCCTATCCCCATAAGCCACATCATCAAAGTAAAGGTGGGAAACCCAAAGGAAACGAAACCGGGCATATGAAACGATTATGCGTCATCTAGCACCTCCAGCCATCGTTAGTACACACAAAAACGCCTCCCACCTCCCACGAGACCCGGCCTGCCCTTGATTCCACTATACGCCACCAACAAGACTCCAACGTCAGGCCACACCATAATACTAAAAACCAGCACTCCAACACCGTAATTGTCACGGCCCATCACCCAACACCTGTACATCCAGAACCCAGCAACCAACACGCTCCGACGTCCAAGGAAACACCCCACACTTGAATTACAGCAAAACAGAGAACCCAACTCAGCCCAAAAACCAAAACGCCAGCCCTCCAACTGTCGACTAGATCTGAAAGAAAATCCAGCACCCAACACCAGCAAAAACGAGCACAAAAAAGACTCCAAACACCATTAAACTCCTCTAAACACGTAGGCCTTGAAGATTACTCCAAACACCATTCCAGCACCAGTAAAATTGACTCCCGCTAATTGAGTTTCACCAACGAAACCAACCGACAACCATGCCCACCGTCCCCAAACACCAGAACACCTAGAAAAATCGCCAACCCATAAAGCAACCAATTCCGAACCGCTTTGCCGCCGTCGAACAAACAAATAACGTAACATCAGAATCTCCCAAGACCTTGAATATTACTCCAACCACCACTAAGAACACCTCTAAACACCAGACCTTGAAGATTACTCCAAACACAAAACCCCTAAAGGACCACCCACTCTAAACACCAGACTTTGAAGAAAACTCCAAACACGAAGTCGAAGATCGCCCACCAGAAACTCCAGAGAAGACGCAAAAAACAGACAACCTAACTTCGACAAACTCCCTAAGACAACCAGAAGATGAAATGTCAATCACCAAGAAAGTCCAGCATCCCCAAAACTAACACCAGTTACAGTATTTGAATAGTACTCCAACCCTCCAAAACAAGCATACACCAAACAGAAGACCATCCACCAGAATTAAAACTCCAAGGAAAACGCACCCAAACCAGAATAGAACCCAGATAAACATCTACAAGAAGAAAACGGAAAAAAAAGGACCCAAAATAATTGGCTGCGGTTTTACCTCGTAGCCCTTGGAATAGCAGCAAATGAGATTTTATTATTGGCTTCGGACATTACAACCGCAGTTTTTAAACATTTTTCAAAATCAAAAAAAAAATCATTGGCTGCGGACATTTAGAACCGCAGCCCTTTGGTCAATTTTACAAAATAAAAAAAAATCAAAAACTGAAATGAACAAGATCAACCCAGAAAACGAAGTAGTTTATACAGATTCTTGAACAAGAACAACCCAGAAAACGAACATCAAACCCAGATCTGAACATGAACAAGAACAACCCAAAAAAAATCAAAATGAACATCAAAACCAGATCTAAACATCGAACTTTTACAAAGAACATTTACAGATTTAAACCTAGATTAAAATGAACAGGAAAACGAAGTGAAAATGAACAAGAATAACCCAGATTACAAAGAACTTTTACAAAAACGAAAAAACGAAAAAATGAAGATCTGGAACAAAGCTAGATCAAGAACAATGAAAAAAATGAAGAACAAAATGAAGAACACGCGCCTCATTGTAGATCTGGAACAAATACCTAAAACGAACGCCTCATTGTAGATCTTCATATAATCTTCAAGGGAGGCGCCTCATTGTAGATCTGGAAAGTGATTAGTGATAATTCCTATTAGTGACATATGACGTAGGACGCAGAACAAAAAAGATGAACTCAACAATGAAATTCATGAATATATATAGATCTAAACCTTAGACTTGAAAAACCTTCACTAGAATCGAAGATCTTCAAGAACTCAAGAACTTGAAAAACTTGCATTGACTTGAAAAACCTTGACTGGAATCGAAGATGAAGGTTTTTTTAATGGAAGATGAAGGAACATAGAGGGAGATAATGGAAGATGAAGTTTTTTTTAATACTTTAATGGAAGATGAAGGCAAAGAGGGAGAAATGATTAAAAAGTTTAGGCAAAGAGGGAGAAAACGGTGCCTCAAGAGGGAGGGGAGCTGGGGTTAGGGTTTCTGATTTAAGAAGGGGCGCCTCATATATTTCCCATTTAACAAAGACACGCGCCTCATTTGCTGCGGACACAATTTAGAACCGCAGCCATTAATGAAATTCTACTTATTGGCAGCGGACATATAAGAGAACCGCAACCATTTATCTTTTTTTTTTTTAAATTTTATTTATTGGCTGCGTATAATATTAAACCGCAACCAATAGCTTTTTTTCCACTAGTGTATGCTGCTAAAGGGTCTAATAAATGTCACTAAATTCACTATATATACCATTAGAATTTGAACTACTGCCATTTAAATAAAATGTAATAATTTTATCAATCATCCAATATAGATATTAGTAACTCATTTAAATCAATAATTATATAGCTATCTTGAGAGACGTTTCTCATGCTCAACCCATTAAAGCTAATGCGTACTTATCGTATTTTTAATGTCTGATTACATTTTCCTTAATGTCTACATAGCACATCTTTAAAGCCTACTTATAATATCTTAAACGTCTACTTACATTTTTCATAATGCCAACTTATAAAATTTTAAATAATATATGATGGACCGGGCCAATTAGAGATGGTCTCTAGAAAATACTGTCTCTTTCAAAAATTTGTGATAATTATATGATTTTTTAGGATATAAAATATAATACAAACAATAATATAATAAAGATGACATTACCATGGGATGCCAAAACAAATTTGATTATGAAGATGATGTTAACACCTTTATATTATATTTACACAGTAGTGTTTGGTATAAAAAGTGGAAAGAAAACTCTTAAGTAGAGGTAAGGAAAATGATAAGGGTTATGGTTATTAATTGTTTGGTATAATTATGCAACGAAAACATTTATTTACAAATATTGTTACTAGCGCTTTGAGAGTGGAAACAAATTGGAGGAATTAGTTACCAAAAGGAAACGAAAATGATTAACTAATTATTTTAACAAATAGTACAAAATAATGGATTTGTTTATCCGTTTCCCAAACATATATATAACTTTGAGGCTTTGAACGACGACTACGTAGTAAGCAAGTAGTAATAGCTCTAAGAGACGCGTTTATATAAACAAAGAGGTCAATGTTGACTAGGAAATTGGAAAGAGTCTTCTCCACTTCTTGAACATCGTCTGCTCACTCACTTTCTTATGGCCCCCCCACTATATTCCTTTGACTCATCTTCGTCTTCAGCGGTTCATCAATTGATATACGTTTATATATAAGTTAGAGATTTGGATTGTCCGGGTTAGAGGTGTTTAAAACAGATTCGATGACTTGATAGACACCAGACTTTATAATTGAATCGATTTGACCCGACTTAAAAAATTAATCTACAATTATGAAAAAACAAATGTGAACAGAAAATCCGATTTTTGAGCCGACTCGAAACACCTGACCCGAAATCAACTGGATGACCCGAATGAACACCTCTAGTCAGGGTGTTTCGTTTATGGCTTTTAATTGCCATGAAATAAACTGATTTTTAAGGAAAAATAAAAAGCTACTCCCATAGCTAAATTTACCAAACATCTTCACAAATAACTGACTTTTTCGGCTGTCATAAAAGCCAACAAAAACAACTAACATTTTCAATTTCACCTAGTTAAACAAGCTAACTAAAAACACCAACAATCAACAACCAACAACCAATTGCTAAATATCTCCTGTGTTCCAATTTTTAACTTTATATCTAAATTCAAGTATTTATTGAAAATTTAAAATTTTATAATCATACATTATATTGAATAATTCAAATCTTACCTTTGATTAATATCAAAAATTTCACATTTATAACATTTGTTCATTTAAAGTACTTTTTGATCGCTTTTTAATGAATATTTTATTATTGTATAAATTGCACCTAAACTCCTTGTTATTATTGATCGGCGTTTTTGCATTAATAAAGGGTCAAAAGAACAAATATTGACAGGTGAAGTAACCGAACAATATTTTACATGAATACTACCAGTTTATTTGTTATTTTACATATTAATTTATGGAATTTCAACCTTTATCTTCAACAAAACCTATTATGAATGTCCATGAACAACACATGCATTCAAGATCCAAAAGATGAACAACTATCAATAGAAGACCATTTATTCTTCTTTCTTATTATTTCTTCTTTTAATTTGTTCTCTTCTCCTACCTCTTAATTGAATCTTACTTTTGTGATTCAAAATTTTAAGTTGAAAATTGATTGAATACCGCCACAAACTGTTTTGTTTGTTGGGAAGGGGGAAAGCTAGCGATTGAAGATGGAAAGGGGGTTGATTTCATTTATCCTAATTTAGTTTTTTTTTTTCAAAATTGTTTTGTTCATTAATATTAGAACTGTTCATGGGCGGGCTTGGGCGGGTCGCGGACCGGGTAGCACCTAAAAATTCTACCCGCGGGCTCAAATATTCAAAAGCCCGCCCGCATTCGCGGGCATATTTTTTTGTCGCTACCCGCCCATTTTTAAAGCGGGCGGGACCCGCGGATATATAGGTGGGTATTTCTATATAAAAATTTAAAACATAAACTATATTATAAAGTTAAGTTTTTATAAGAACAAAAAAAGTATAATACATTATCTAAAATACTCTAAATATATTTAAAGTCTCAAAATAGTCAAGTTACATGAATATTGATTATAGACGGTGGAGTCGGCTACTTGTTCGAACTTTGATAGTCGATTGTTTGAGTGCTTTGAGGGTTAAAAATATTAAAGTCTAAAAGAAGTAAACTTTAAGGCTAATAGAAAAGTAATAAACTAAAGTTGGGTATGGGTCATGTAATAGTATAGTTTAATATTTAATAAAATTAATTATTTAATAAATAATATATTAAACTAAGCGGGCGGGCGGGTATACCCGCGGGTAATTTTTTGGTGTCGCTACCCGCTCATTTATCTTGGCGTGCGGGTATTACCCGTCCAAACTTTAAATTTTTTTTAAAAACGTTGTCCATGCCCGCCCGTTTTTCAAGCCGGATTGGGCGGGCCTAGCGGGTAGCCCGCCCATGAACAGCTATAATTAATATAATAGTTCCCTTTAGTTATAACTGAAAATGGACGTCTTCTATTACTAGGTAGTCTTTGACAAATAAACTACTCCCTCTGAATTCTTTTAAATGTCCCATTTTCTTATTTGGCAAAATCATTTTAATTGTCTCATTTCTTTTTTTGTCTATCTTTTTTTACCTAAATACCCTCACTTTTACTACTCTCAATACCCAACTACCACATTTATAATTAATTTAATCAATTAAAATACCCAACTATCACCTTTTTAATGGACGCCCACACCGCCCTTAATAACCATAAAAACACAAATGGACATCTTAAATGATTCGGATGAAGTATTTTTTTAGGTAGTTTTTGACAAAAAAAATTTATTGTAAGTAGTTTTTCACAAAAGACTAATATTTGTAGGTAATTTTGTAACAAATAATTAATAATACTATAGGCCGTGACAATTCGTCACATAATCTCACCGTGGCCAACTCGTGGGGACACAGGACACTCGTGGGCTCGGGCCCACAAACCCACGGGTCAAGAGCGTTGACTTGCACATACACTCGGTGAGGTTCATTGTTTTCCAAAACCATATGGCTATAGGAGGATTAGCTCACCAAGTATATATGCAAGTCCACAACCTACTTTTGATCGATGTGGGGTCTTATCTCACATGCAGTGCCGTTCCTAAAAATTTTTGGGCCCTGGGCGAAAAATAAAAAGAAAAGCCCTTAGTCATGCGCTTAACTAAGAATTCTAATTTGCAAGTTCGATTCATGATAGTTACTACTTATGCAAATACTAATTTAATTATAAAAATTAACTCAATTTGGGCCCCTACATGAGTTGGGTCCTAGGCGGTTGCACCTCAAAACTACCCTCAGGAACGACCCTGCTCACATGTAAAGTATTTCCAACAAATACCCATAAACATAATGTAGCAACTACTCGATATTAATTATTGAATAATTTTGTTATTATTTTAGAAATATAAAAGTGGGATTTAAAAAGTTTAGTTTTCGTAAACTAAAAAAGTTGAGCTACTTTCGTACCACTAGTCACGCAACTTCTCTCTCCCTCCATTCCTTCCAACCTCTTCCTCAACTTCCCTTCCTTTATATTCCCCAATCCATCCTCACACTTCCACTCATTCACTGAACCTTACTCATCTCTTAACAACCTTTTTCTTTCTATTCCTTTTTCTGCGATCATCTCAGACTTAATTCGCCTTTATATTTTCATAATAATAATGGCGGTCGATGCTCTAAACTCCCCAACAACCCCTTATTCCCCATTCCAATTCCATAATTCTTCTTTCGATCATTGGGTCAAGAAAAAATGAACTAAACGATCTCGTAACGATATGTCGCCGCCTTCCCACACCATTACCACCGCCACAACCACCAATCACCGCCTCTCCGAAGAAGAATATCTCGCTTTTTGCCTCCTTATGCTTGCCCAAGGTGGCGGCGGCCGCCAAACTACTGCTCCTCCCACTCTTCCTCTAACAAACCCGACTAATACTTATACCCGACTTGTTTTCAAGTGTTCGGTTTGCGGTAAAGGGTTCGGATCCTACCAAGCTCTTGGAGGTCACAAAGCCAGTCACCGGAAACCTACCGGGCAAGATGATCACAAGCCTTCTTCCTCGGGTTTAATCACTTCAGCAGGAAAAACCCATCAGTGTTCGATCTGTCACAAGAGTTTTCCGACCGGTCAAGCGTTGGGCGGTCACAAACGGCGTCACTATGAAGGAAATATTGGTAGTGCTGTTGCAACAAAGAGTGGAAGTGGGACCGTTTCTGAAGGTGTGGGCTCCACTTTTAGTGTAAGCCATGGCGGCGGTTCTTCTTCACAAAGAGATTTTGACCTTAACCTACCCGCCTTACCTGAGCTCCTCCCCGTTGACTTTTTCAAAATGAGAAATCAAAGTCAACGGATTTCTGGTGATGAAGAGGTTGAAAGTCCACATCCTTCCAAGAGATCTCGCTTCTCATTAATGGAGTAATTGAGAATTATGATTTGAAATTTAATTTTCCTTTTTTTTAACAAGGAATTCTTAGAAATTGGGATGGAATTTGATTACCAATTTTGGGGTAGGAATCAGGATAATATTTTTAGTTTGCTCTGTTTTTTCTGGTGTATAGTATAAGTATAATCTACTAGTATACTCTTACCATACTTATTTTACGTGATTGTATAAAAGTGAATTTATTTACTTATAATACAATTCAATTTATTCTTTAATTTAAAGCTTGTACTCAAGAAATTTAGAAAATCTAGCGTTCTAGTTTTTTTGATAATATATAAAAACATAAGTTTGAATATATTGATTAAATTGATTAATGATGAATTTTAAAATGTTAACTTAAAGACGTATAATGTCAATTTTAATATTTAAATTTTATATATTAACGTATCTTATGAATAAATTGTCTTCATTCCATATGTTAAAAGCCTTTGAATTGGTGTAAACAAAATTGATAACACAGAGTGTAAATAACCAAATATTATGAATTTGGGGAAGAATTTGGTTGATGTTACGGGGTGTTTATTTTCTAATGTATTGAAATTGTTGTTATTTTTCCACAAGCTTGTGTAGCACTTGTAGAAAGTAAGAAGGATCCATCGCAACCGGAGGAGCAAATTCTTTAGAGATCTAGTGTATTTTTACTTATATTATAAAAATAAAACCTTTTATAGTAATTTTAAAAAGAAAAATATTCAAGCTAAAAAAATATATAATTATTGTCTAAAAATGAAAACAAAATAACAAAATAGTAGACATGTTTTAATAAGACAAATATAAAAAAAGTAATTAATAATTTCTTTTTATTAAAATGAGACTAACATGACAGTTGATACTGGTTGTATAACAAAAGAACAATAATAATATTGTATAACAACTAACAAAAAATAAAAGAGAATAATCAGAGTTAATGGACGAATCACTAAATAAAAAAAATGCAATTCTTCGACTAAAAATTTCCGACTAAAATTCAGTCGAAATTTCAGTCCTTAAAAAAATTTTAGATTTTGATGAATTCCTGTATGCTGTAAGTTAGTTAATTGGTGTGCTTTTGTCATTTTGTTTCTCATTTCTTTAGGTAGTTGACCAAATTAATTTTGTTTTTCATTTCCCAATAATAATAATAATAATAATAATAATAATTTCCTCCTCTTGTGTTCTTTATTGTGTTTTATCACCAAGTTGTCAATTTTCTCCTCCATGGGAAGTGTCCTAGTGTGCTTGGGGGTTTTATAGCCAGTGCTCCCCTCACCCCTCTTGTTAAGGCAGGGGGTGGTATTCGCCCCATTGATGTTGGCACTGTATGGCGTAGACTTGTCTCTAAGGTTGCCGCCTCAACTGTTGGGAAAACCTTGGAGTCCCATTTTGAAGATTTTCAGTTCGGGGTTGGTATACGAGGGGGTTGTGAAGCTATTCTTCATTCTATTAATAGGCTTGTCGAAGATAGAGGGGATATAGTTGGCTCTTTTATGCTTTTGGTAGATTTTGAAAATGCCATTAATCTTGTTGACAGGAGTGTCATGTTGTCTGAAACAAGGGTTCTTTGCCCCTTTATCGCTCCTTGGGTGGAGTTTTGCTACGCTCAACCCGCGACGTTATATTATGGTGACTCCGTCCTCTGGTCTTGCCAAGGTGTTCAACAAGGTGACCCCCTGGGGCCTTTGCTCTTTGCCCTTATCTTGCATCCTTTCATTTTGAAAATCCATCAATCATGCAAGCTTAACCTCCAGGTGTTGTATCTTGATGATGGTACCATTGTTAATGACACCCTTATGGTCTCCAAGGCTCTACACATTATTCAGGAGGATGATCCTTCCCGGGGTTTGTTTCTTAATGTCGACAAGACTGAACTTTTTTGGCATAGGGAGGAGCCTAGAATTAGAGAGCCTGGCGTTTTCCCGCCTAACATATCCCGCCCTTGTGCAAGGGTGAAACTGCTTGGTGGTGCTGTGAGTACAAACCGAAGTTTTTGTAACGAATTGTCTTCTAAGAGGGCTTCTAAAACCATTAAGCTTATGGCAGCTGTCAGCAAACTTCATGATCCACAATGTCTGCTTTTCCTTCTTCGATATTGTGCGGGGGTCGGGAGGCTTTTTTATGCCATGCGGACTTGTCCCTCGGATTCTTTTAGGGATACACAGGTTCAATTTGATATTGCTTTGCGAAACTCATTGGAAAATATTTTTAAAGCCTCGGGACCTGGTTTTGGGGATTGGCAATGGAGGTTAGCCACCCTTCTGATCAAGATGGGCGACCTTGGCCAACTGTGATCTCTCCTCCCCGGGTTTGGCTTTTGAACGTGCTCTCGGTCTCTTTTGTGATCTTTGTGGCTCCAACACTTTTTCTCTCAATGATGAACTCGTAGCCCCCCATATCATGAAAAAGTTGGCATGGACTTATTTTAATGTTGTTAGAAAAACCTTGTATCTAGTTACATGCTCACCCCAAGACAAGTTGTCATTCTTAACTCGACTCGAAAACTGCATGCCTAAGATTTTCTTCTTACCATCCCTATTGATGGTTTGGGACAGAAAATGAACCATCGTCAGTTTTATGGTACCGGCTCACCATTCCCTTGTTTGTCGATGGTAGCTTATGCCCTAGTTGCAACACTTCCAAGATGGATAAATGGGGGGATCACGCGGTCCATTGCTCCAGTGAGATTGGCGTGAAGTTCCGTCATAATTTGGTTCGAGACATGCTCCTGGATATGTTAGCTGGAATTTCAGTCCGTAAAGAAGCACCAGTGGGGAAAGACCTTAGGCCAGCAGATCTCCTCTTGTTCAACTAAATCCATGGTAAAGATGCGTGTGTGGATGTTACTGGTGGTTCACCTTTTGCTGGCATTGGAGTCTCCTCATGGGCCCGTGGGTCTTCCTTAGTCAAAGTTGCAGAGAGATAGAGGAAGAAATACCCTGTCAAGTGCGAGGAAAATGGATATAAATTCATCCCTTTTGCCTTCTCAACTTTCGGAGGGTTAGGAGAAGATGCGCTCGACCTGGTTTCAGGGATTGCATCCTTTTCTTTGAGCAACTCTGGTAGCTCCAAATCTAGGGTTTTCATTTTCCACAGACTAGTTTTTTGTATCCAAAAGGGTGTGGGTGCTCAGATTGTCGACTCCCCACCAACTTCTTGTAAAATCTCTTTTGATGAAATGAAATACGATTATAATAAATAATAATAATAATAATGATAATAATAATAATAATAATAATAATAATAATAAATTAATAATAATAATAATAAAGTATTCATAATGCACTAATACGACTAATACTATACTAATACGAGTAATAATATACTAATACAACTAATAAGAGTAATAATGTACGAAGAATGCACTAATGAACTAATTATACGAGTAATAATAATAATACGCTAATACAACTAATAATAAACTAATACGAGTAACAATATACAAGAAAAAATACGACTAATACCACATTATATTAATCAAATAAAGTATTAATAATGCACTAATACGACTAATAGTATATTGTATTATAATAATAATAATAATAATAATAATAATAATAATAATAATAATAATAAAAAAATAATAATAATAATAATAATAATAATAATAATAATAATAATAATAATAATAATCCCTCCTCCGTTCCTTTTTGTATGTCCACTTTATCTTTTGCACGCATTTTATTTGTAGCATATTTTAAACTTGGGAAATTCTACATGGTAAGCACCAGGTTAAGGGAAACTAGTTGTCGTAATTATATGGGCTAAAAAACGTTTGAATGACCGTTGAAAAGTCAAATTACCATATTGGCCTTGTTTATTCTCCATCATCATCATCATCATCTTCCTTTAACTCCTTTCTTCACCTTCCTTCACCAATCCTTGAACCTTCATTAAAATCAATCTTATACTTCACCAATTCTTGAACCTCCATTGAAATCAATCTTATACTTCATAGTGGAACCCTAAACCAATGGAGGTTCAAGAAATTTAAGGTTCATGCTATAAATATAATTCAAAAAAAAAAAAAAAACACAAGCAAGAATTGATACCATAAATGACCTTAAAATAATTCATCTCAAGAAAGTGGTTTACAGAACTCAATTAAAAATCAGTACTTTTGCAAAGATAGATTAAGTAAATTAATTATTGAACAAGTATTAAAAATCAACTAAAAATTAGAATCACCATAATGACAAGCTAATTACAACTTTACAAGTTTGGTTTACAAAACAAGTATTTTGGTTGTGACCTGATCTATGACATAAACCATTAAACCTTAAAATTATGCATCTAATGACAAGCTTAATTAGTTCAAATATTTATAAATCTTGAACATTGTTACTGCATACGACAATTAAATGCAAACCCCATATATAATTATTAAAACTAATAAACTGTTATGATTACAATATAATTTAGAGATCTCTTAGCTATGGATAGATAGGTAGTTAAGATCGATGTTTGAAACTATCAAACCACAATTTAATAGTTTTGCTTGATTGTTTTTCTAAATGAACACTAATTTAAGAAACAAGTTAATTATAAACCGCAAAGTGGATATTTTATTTTTTTCAACACTATTAGATTGATTTCAATGGAGGTTCAAGAATTGGTGAAGGAAGGTGAAGAAAGGAGTTAAAGGAAGAAGATGATGATGGAGAATAAACAAGGGCAATATGGTAATTTGACCTTTTAATGACCATTCAAACGTTTTTTAGCGCATATAGTTACGGCAGCTAGCTTCCCTTAACCTGGTGCTTACTATGTAGAAACGAAAACAAGATTCGTTATTACAGGCGTTTCCCTTAACCTGGTGCTTACAATGTAGAATTTCCCTTTAAACTTTAATATCTCTAAGTACGTATCATAAAAAATTTATAAAAATTATATACTCCCTCCGTTCCTTTATGTTCTTCCACCTTACTATAACGGGTAGTTTCAAAAGTTCTTCCACTTTAGAATACTTTCTATTTTTGGAAAGTTTTCATTTCACTTTTACCCCTTAAAACTCCACTTTCCTTATTTCATACTACTATTTAATTATATCTCTCTCATACTTCCAATACAATCATTACTTTACACTACTATTTAATTATTGTTTCTCTCATAATTCCAATACAATCGTTACTTTCCATTACTATATAATTAAAATAATACTCATTACTACCAAAGATTCCTTATTTCTTAATATTTGTGAAAAACCCAAAGTGGAAGATCAAAAAGGAACGGAGGGAGTATTAAAAAACTTTACATCAAGACAAATCTAACAAGATCTCATATGAATATATTTTATCTTCAATATATACTTCAAAAATCTAATTTAAATTTCTCTCTTTAAAGTGCACAAACAAAAAGGAATGGAGGGAGTAATAATAATAATAATA
Source organism: Amaranthus palmeri (assembly GCA_019776075.1). Lineage (NCBI taxonomy): Eukaryota > Viridiplantae > Streptophyta > Magnoliopsida > Caryophyllales > Amaranthaceae > Amaranthus > Amaranthus palmeri. Next base: position 68,136 of record JAAKBH010000789.1, read on the forward strand.
ATAATAATAATAATAATAATAATAATAATAATAATAATAATAATAATGATTAACGACAAACATTATACAAATAAAGAATTAAGGTACGAGTCATTAGCTAATAAGTATAATAACATTGGAAAATATATCATGAAATATCATGATGCTAGGCGCATGGTTGTGGAGCTTTATGAGCGCTGGCACGCATGGATGCCAGGCGCGCATGGCTCCACGTGGGCGTTATGTGGTCCTTGACATGACAATGACCTGGCGTCTATTCAAAATTTTTTTTCTTTTCTTTTACCGACCGGACGAGTGGTCGCAAAACGGTCGCAAAATTTTTTGTTATTTTTCTTGTCATTTTGGGCTGAATTCTGAAATAGTTCTTACCGACTAATTTCTGACTGACCAAATAAGTTGGAAAATTCCGACTGTTTTCCTACTAAAACGATTTTCCGATCAAACTGAGTAGCCGAACAACCAAGACAATCGGAATTTAGTCAGTATAGCTCTATACCGACTAAATTCCGACTGTTTGGACTAGATGGAAATTTGTGTTTTTTTTTTTGTAGTGAAAATGTAATTATTTAGGGTTGGTTATTAAATTAGACGAGAGCATATGAATTGAAGAATATGTTAATGAAATTTTTTTACGAACTACTCCCTAGGTTTTCTTATGTTGTTCGAGTTTAGAATATTCTATTTAGAAGAAAGAAATTTGAATAAGATTTTTAAGATATATGTAGATGATAAAATATATCTATGTGAGATCTTGTTAGATTTGTCTTAATGTATACGTTTTTATCATATATTTTTTGTAATTTTTTATGATGCATATTAAAAGATATTAAAGCTTAAAAGTTATATTGAAAATTGTGCAAAAAGTAAATGAGATGAACATTTGAAAATGAAAAGAGTACTAATTATTTGTTTTTTGATAGAAGGGAGTACTAATTATTACATTGTTAATTAGCTGAATAGGTAAATACATTTGAAAACACCTATTAGAAAAACGCGCATTGTGTAATTCTATTTTAAGTTGGTGCTATAACCCTATTGAAGTTGGTATTATAACCTATTAGAGTTGATATTATAATCTATTAAAGTTGGTGTTTTCAAATAGGTTATAACACCAACTTCACATACCAATTTTAATAGGTTATAATCAGGGGTGTTCATAATAACCCGATCCGATTATTCCGACCTGAATTATCCGGTATCCGGTTTTAAAAACCGGATAATTTACCCGGACGACTTATAACATCAACTTTAATAGGTTATAACGCCAACTCCAAATGGGGTCAAACACGTGCGTCCGTTTTTAGATTTTTCTCTTTTTTTTTGTTGTTGGGCCTGGGCCTGGGCTTGGGCTTGGAGAGCCGTCTCTTATAAAGACGGTCTCTCAGGAAAGACGCTATTTCGAAAAAGATGATTTAAATGGGTCAATGGGTCGGATATGGGACTCAAATATGTGGACTTAGAACCAGATCCAACCCAGACTCACAAGGTCCGTAAAAGGATGGATCCAAACCCTTAAATTAGTGTCAGATCAGATCTAAACCCTTAGGATCCTGAACTCACATCCATACAGTGATACAACCAACTTTGTCCTCCTCAATGTCCATGCAATATTTAAAAGTTACAAAATCTGAAAAGGAATCATCTTTCTACAAAAAAGATATTTCAAAAGGCGAGTGGTAGCAATTCTTAAATTTTTTTCCCCACAAAATAGTACTCGACTCTTGTATAATTAACTGCAGTAGCATTATGTAGTTAAAAACGTCTAATTTTCTTTAAGTTTTGGTAAAAGTCATAAATGTCCCTAATAAATCACAAATGTAAAACCCAACTCAACGGAAATTAAACTTAATGAAAATGTTACTGTAGTTAATTTTCTTGAGTGATATTTCGAGCAAATAATTTGAGATTTATTAAGGGCATTTTAGACTTTTACCAAAACTTAACGGAAATTAAAAGTTTTTACCTCCATAATGTTACGGTAATTAAATTTCCAAGAGTTGAGTGCTAGCTATATTGTGGAAAAATTTAAGAATCGCTATCACTGGCCTTTTACCATAATTGGTTACCATATAGAATATCCCAAAAAACATTACAGAGGTTTTTACCCAAAGGTTATATTATGTGGTATCACGTGAGATCTGTATATAATTAAAAATGTGTTTGTTTGTGAATTAAAATTACTATTTTTCCATAATAACAAAAAGAAAATTAGTGTTTTTAACGAAAAAGTGATTATTTGTTAATATATAAATGGGAGAATAATTTGAGTTATAATAAAATACGAAAAATTTAATATAAATAAATAAAATTAAAAGAAAGTAAAAAGTTATTATTATCCAAAAATAAAAATAATACAAAACAAGGACAACTAAAATTTATAATGAGGTAAAATGGGGATCCTAAGAGAGTTGCTCATTCGAATTTTTAGTTAATTTGGGGTTAGGTGTTTCAGGTCAGTTTAAAATCTCTTTTTGAAGTCGGATGAAAGTCAGATTTAGTTGCAATTTCACATAATTGTAAATTCATGTACCATGAAGACCCTTTACAGCCGGGGGACTCTCTGACCACACTCTCTTGTAATTGTATGGGTATGAGTTGTCGTCTATCTTCCCTCCCCAGACCCTGACCATAGTTTGTCTATAAGCGTGATACACTGAATATTACGATGATGATTTAAATTTATGTATCACCAACAAAAATAATAAATGAAAAAGTTGGAGCATACACATAGCCCTTTTAAGCAAGAAACTTCCATGAAGTTTCCAAATAAAATCCAACATCAAGAAATTTCTCACAATCTGTAAAGAATCACTAAACCTTCTCATTAGTATTACCCATCACAATAATACCCATGAATAATCATAACAGAAGTCAAATCAAAATATTTGTATAAATATATGCATGATTCCATTTTCCATTTTCCATCTCACTATCACCATCTCACAAAACACAAACTCACTCACTATCAAAAGTGGATATAACAATGGCTTATTCGAAACTGATAATGGTGTTGTTTTTTGCAATGTTCTACTTCTTACCATACATAATCACAGCCCAACAACAGCCATTCACAGCCCTTGTTGTTCCATTCCAAAACCTGCCTAAAAATGGGTCTGCTGAGGATCCTACTATAACATCCATATTACTATCAATGCATAATAATTCTGATGTTTTGAGCAAAAGATGGCTTTATTTCTGCTTTGGGGTGCTCTTAGGTGGTTGTTTAGCTTTGATTATTGGAGGTATTCTTTACTTTTTCTTTGGAAAGAAGAAAATAAATGAATCCCCATATGCACACTATGAACCACAAGAAAAGGGTTTTAAAGGAGAACATGTGGTTGCAGTGAAGAAGGTCTAATAATGGCTTATCATGGATTATAATTGACAGCTTTATGAGCTTGTTAATTAGCCTCTTGGGATTATTAATATGTTTTTGTATTTGTTATGGATTATAAATGTTTATGTATTGCTTTATTTGAATATATTGTTGTATGATGTGAGTTGGACCATATATAGGTTGCAACTTGTGATAATGAGGTTTGGTTTTTGAGCTCTTAGTTCATGAAACTAAACCAAATTATTAGCACTCAATTGAGCTTATGTTATATATGCCTATAATTAAGTCTATATTTGATGAGTTTTGAATAGCAACTTAATTTTTTAGATACAAAATTATGATTTCTTGGGAGTATATTCTGGGGTTCTTATCTTCATCTTTTCTCAAGCTGGGGACTCCTTTTGATTGTCCTCTCCTTTATGGGTATAAGTTGCCGCCGTCCTTCCCTTCCCAGAACCTGTCTATAGTTCTCTATGGACGGGAAACACTGGGTAGGATGATGATGATGATGATGATTTTTGACCATATTAGGATTTGCGGTCCGGTTTTGTTTGTAAATTAAAAATTTAAGACTAGACTGTAAACCGTCATTTAATTTGAAAAAAATTCTGACAAGACCATTTAAATCATAGACCAGACGAAATACTGAATTTCGGTTTGATCTGGCTTGGTTTACGATTTAGACCAAACTTTGTTCGGCCCTAGTTTTGATTATTAAAATCTTGTGTAATTGTGTCTAAAGTCTTACTAGCTAGAATTTATTAAGAAAAGAATTACATAAGCAGATTTGTTTGAAAGGGAAGGATTTGAACCTCTAATGGTGAGAACAGGTGTAGAAGAAGGATTCACACAAGAAAAATGATGAATGCTTTGATGCACAAAAAGTACACACAACGATATAAATGGTATCTTGGGCACCTGCAACTCAAATAAAATATATATTATTAAGGATTCAATAATGCAATAATGAATTAATGAAATACCACCCGCAAACAATGAACTCACTCAAGCTCAAAGTCACTCCTTTAATGTAAATTTCATACTAATACAAAGAAGATACTCTAAAGCCTCTAACCTTACACAAATTCTTACTTGAGACCGTCTTTTGTAAAGACGGCTCTTAAAAGTCTAATTCAATTCTAAACATATATTGTTACAACTCTAAATATAGATTTGGACTTAACTTTTGAGAGTCGTCTTTACAAAAGACGGTCTCTCAAGAGAGTACCTGCTAACCTTATTTCTCTATATGTATAAGCCATTATACATATTTTTTAGGGAAATTTCATGTGGTAACCCTGAGGTTTTGGCTTTTCCACGTGGTACCCAAAACTTTTTAAAAATCCACGTGTTGACCCTAAGGTTTACATAATTGTTCCAGTGTGACCTTTTTGCACATAAAAACTTTAGTAAAATTTAATTTCGAAGCGTTAAGGCTGGTGTACAGCCAACCATGGCACTTTGACGGTATAGCGCTCTTATTGACGAACATGGAGGAGGCACAACGTCCTTTAGACATACAATTTTTTGGGCTTCCATTATGGGCGAGAATTTACAATTTACCTTTTAAAGGTAGACACAATGATCAGAATGCTCGGGCTTTGGGCGAAAAGATAGGGGAATTCTTGGAGGTTGATTCGTCGGAGCATAAAAATATGGAGAAGTCGCTTAGGATAAGGGTGTCCATTGATGTTCGTAAGCCGTTGAAGAAGAGAATAGCACTCAAGATTAGGGGGGGAGATATCTGCGAATGTCCGGTTCGATATGAGAAGTTACCAATGATTTGTTACTATTGCGGGAGATTAGGACATGGCACAAACGACTGTAAAGAAGTTTTTGGCGAAAGATCTCCGGAGAAGCTATACGGACCATGGATGAAAGCCTCCCCATGGAAGCCCATGGTAGTGGAAGATGATAGAAATAATTTGGGGAAAGATGATTCTTGTGGCAAAAAGCTGTTTTTTACTCGAAAGGCTGTTCCAGATGTTTCATTGACAGAACAAAAGGTTAATATTCAAAAGGTGACAAGTTTGTTTAATCGTGTAGAGATTACGGATGGGGAGGATGATGCTTCGGCTCTGGAGGGTTGCAATGGTAGTCAGAAGGTTTTTGGAGACACAGATAGAAATTTTGAGCAGATGGTGAATCATGGAGTTTGTGAGGCTGACCAAAGGAACGATTCTTTGAATGCTTTGGGGACATTAGTGCAACAATTTGAAGCGGGTAATGATGGTGGTGTGGAAGTGCTTCATGGAAGGGGGGAAGTGGGCTTAGTTGTGCAAGATCAGAAATCGACTATGACAGGGAAGAGGGTGAGGCGTTGGAAGAAATTTGCTAGAGCACAGGACTCCAATGTTTCTTTGGTCAAGGGTAGGTCAGCCGTGGGGATTAAACGAGGGGGTGATGAGGCTTCTTTGGATGAAACTATGATGGAGGCGGAGGAGCGTGTGATTTTGAAAAAAAGACTCGTGCCTATGGAAGTGGAAATTTTGCAAGCTGGTGTTGAAACAAGTGTGGCGGGCCCCACGGAATGGGCCCTCGGGTCCCAATGAACCCTATCATTTTTTGGAATTGTCGGGGTATGGGGAATCCCGCGACAATTCATGCACTAAATTCTTTGGTGCGTAGATATTCCCCGGATGTTCTTTTTATTAGTGAGTCTAAATGTAATAAATTGGACATTCGACGTATTCAGAATAGACTTCGGTTTGACAGTTGCGTGTGTGTTGAGGCTAAAGGTAAAGCTGGAGGATTAGCCATGTTTTGGATGCAGGAGGTTGATGTTCATGTTCGGGGTATGGATGACCATTTTATTGATGTGATGCTTCGATTGGGAAACGGACTCTCTTGGCGTATGTCGGGAATTTATGGTTGGGCGGAGGGTGGTAGAAAACATAATACGTGGGAGTTGATCAATAATTTGGGGAATAATAACTCTTGTCCGTGGTTGATTGGCGGCGATTTCAACGAAATTTTAAGAGAAACGGAAAAAAGGGGAGGTGGGGGATGTGATTTTAATAATATATGTGCATTTAGAGATTGTTTGACGCATAATGGGTTGAGGGAGGTGAAATCCTTGGGTCTTGAGTTCACTTGGAATAATAGGCGTAGTGAAGGTTTTATCGAGGAAAAGCTCGATCGCTGTGTTGCTAACGAGGGATGGCATGCTATTTTTCATTCGGCTAAGTGCGAAAATGTTTTATGGGATGGTTCCGACCATGCTCCGGTGATTTTATTCTTACATAATGATGAGGGGGGTCGCAAGAGGTTTGATAGGGAAGAAAATAAAGTTTTCCGGTTCGAGGCTCGTTGGCTTCAACACGATTCCTTTCAAGATTTTCTTGTCCATTTATGGGAGGCTTCGAAAAGGTCAGAGGGTTCCAATTGGTGCAAACGTGTGGATTATTGTGGGAAGAAATTGAAATCTTGGCACAAAGAAGTGTATTCGGAGTCTCAGAATAGGCTTGGGTGGCTTTTAAAGCGTCTCAAAGTCGTTCGTAAAATGCATCCTTCGCCAGCTGTTATTGAGGAATACCGATCGGTGGAACATGAGATTCGTACTATAAGAAATCAACAAGAGACTGGAATTTGGCAACGTTGTAGGCCTTTTGTCCTAAAAGATGGGGACAAAAATACAGCTTATTTCCATTCTAAAGTGGCTATGCGGCGTAGACGAAACAAACTTAAGGGGCTTATGGATTCTAATGGTACTAAGCATTCCAGTGTTGAGGGTATGTCAAAGTTGGTCTTGGATTTCTATTCTCAATTGTTTGCGTCTTCAAGGGAGGAGATCACTATTGATGATGTGAGTTTTATCAAGAAACGTGTGACGTCTGATATGGCTAATAATATGAGCCGTGATTATCACCGGGCCGAGATTGAAGAAGCTCTTAGTCAAATGCACCCTTGCAAATCGCCCGGACCTGACGGTTTACCTGCCCTCTTTTATAAGCAATTTTGGAGTACTGTGGGTGACGACATTTGTGCGGTGGTCCTTAATTTTTTAAATAATGGAGTTTTGCCGACTGATCTTAATTTTACTCATGTAGTTCTCATTCCCAAGGTCAAGAACCCCACCACGGTTTCGGATCTCCGGCCCATCAGTTTGTGCAATGTATCCTATAAAATCATATCTAAAGTGCTCGCCAACCGACTCAAAGTGTTTCTACCACAAATTGTCGATGAAAATCAAAGTGCCTTTGTGGCCGGGCGGTTAATTACCGACAATATTATTTTATCTTCGGAGATCTTCCATTATATGCGGCACAACCATGCCAAGAAAAGGGGCTTTATGGCCCTTAAACTTGACATGAGTAAGGCGTACGATCGCCTTGAATGGGACTATATCGCTTGTATTTTAATTCAAATGGGGTTCCCGGCTTTATGGATTAGGAGAGTCATGCAATGTGTGACGTCGGTCACTTACTCGTTCTTGGTTAATGGATCTCCTTCTGATATTCTTGTGCCGCATAGAGGTCTTCGCCAAGGCGACCCTCTTTCTCCTTATTTATTTCTCCTTTGTGCCGAAGGTTTAGGTGAGTTGATAAAACAGGCTCACTTAGATGGATCGATTCATGGTATTGCTATTGCGAAGGGGGCTCCCATTATATCTCATTTATTTTTCGCCGATGACAGTCTTATATTTGCTCGTGCCAATGATAGTGATGGTCGGGCCATTCTTGATATTCTTGCTAGATATGAAAGACTCTCGGGGCAGAAAGTGAATCTTGAAAAGAGTGAGGTCTCTTTTAGCCGTTCTTTATCTCAAGATATTCGTCATAGAATTAGTTCTCTTTTGGGGTTTAAAGAAGTCGAAAAGCATGACAAGTATCTCGGGCTCCCAACTTCTTTTGAGCGTTCTAAGCGTATCTCTTTTTCGGGTATCATCGATCGCATTTGGAAAAAGCTCCAAGGATGGAAGGAGAAGCTTTTGTCCAAAGCGGGTAAGGAGATTTTAATCAAAGCGGTGGCCCAAGCAATTCCGACCTACGCTATGAGTGTCTTTAAATTACCGGGTTCTTTTTGTCTTGATATTGAAAGGATTGTTCGTAGTTTTTGGTGGGGCAATTCTTCTTCTTCAAGGGGCATCCCTTGGAAAGCTTGGGTTGATTTATGTCGTCCCAAACATGATGGGGGTCTTGGATTCCGAAATATTCATCTTTTTAACGATTCTTTGTTGGCAAAACAGCTTTGGAGGGTTTATTGTAATCCTTTATCTCTTCTTGCAAAATCTTTAAAAGCTCGTTACTTTCCGAAGGGGTCGGTTTGGGATGCCAAGGTTGGGGTTAATCCTAGTTATGTTTGGAGAAGTATTTGGGGGTCTAGGGGCCTTCTTGAACGTGGAGTTCGGTGGCGAATTGGTGATGGAAAATCTATCCACATTTGGAATGAAGCTTGGCTTGATGGTGATGGGTCGGGTAAGATCATTACTCCTGTTCGTTTGTTACCTCCTAATGCTACTGTGGATGTACTCTTGGATAAGCAAAATAATAGGTGGAAGCAGAATTTTATTGATGAGATTTTTTATTCTTTTGATGCTGCCCGTATTTCTCAAGTTCCCATTAGTATCGAGGACAAGGTGGATCGTCGTATTTGGGCAGCTAGTAAAGATGGTGTTTTTAGAGTGCGTGTCTTGTATTCCTGTTATGGATTATAAATGTTTATGTATTGCTTTATTTGAATATATTGTTGTATGATGTGAGTTGGACCATATATAGGTTGCAACTTGTGATAATGAGGTTTGGTTTTTGAGCTCTTAGTTCATGAAACTAAACCAAATTATTAGCACTCAATTGAGCTTATGTTATATATGCCTATAATTAAGTCTATATTTGATGAGTTTTGAATAGCAACTTAATTTTTTAGATACAAAATTATGATTTCTTGGGAGTATATTCTGGGGTTCTTATCTTCATCTTTTCTCAAGCTGGGGACTCCTTTTGATTGTCCTCTCCTTTATGGGTATAAGTTGCCGCCGTCCTTCCCTTCCCAGAACCTGTCTATAGTTCTCTATGGACGGGAAACACTGGGTAGGATGATGATGATGATGATGATTTTTGACCATATTAGGATTTGCGGTCCGGTTTTGTTTGTAAATTAAAAATTTAAGACTAGACTGTAAACCGTCATTTAATTTGAAAAAAATTCTGACAAGACCATTTAAATCATAGACCAGACGAAATACTGAATTTCGGTTTGATCTGGCTTGGTTTACGATTTAGACCAAACTTTGTTCGGCCCTAGTTTTGATTATTAAAATCTTGTGTAATTGTGTCTAAAGTCTTACTAGCTAGAATTTATTAAGAAAAGAATTACATAAGCAGATTTGTTTGAAAGGGAAGGATTTGAACCTCTAATGGTGAGAACAGGTGTAGAAGAAGGATTCACACAAGAAAAATGATGAATGCTTTGATGCACAAAAAGTACACACAACGATATAAATGGTATCTTGGGCACCTGCAACTCAAATAAAATATATATTATTAAGGATTCAATAATGCAATAATGAATTAATGAAATACCACCCGCAAACAATGAACTCACTCAAGCTCAAAGTCACTCCTTTAATGTAAATTTCATACTAATACAAAGAAGATACTCTAAAGCCTCTAACCTTACACAAATTCTTACTTGAGACCGTCTTTTGTAAAGACGGCTCTTAAAAGTCTAATTCAATTCTAAACATATATTGTTACAACTCTAAATATAGATTTGGACTTAACTTTTGAGAGTCGTCTTTACAAAAGACGGTCTCTCAAGAGAGTACCTGCTAACCTTATTTCTCTATATGTATAAGCCATTATACATATTTTTTAGGGAAATTTCATGTGGTAACCCTGAGGTTTTGGCTTTTCCACGTGGTACCCAAAACTTTTTAAAAATCCACGTGTTGACCCTAAGGTTTACATAATTGTTCCAGTGTGACCTTTTTGCACATAAAAACTTTAGTAAAATTTAATTTCGAAGCGTTAAGGCTGGTGTACGCCTATTTATGCGACTCACCATTTAAAATATCGTCAATTTCAACTCCCCCAAAACATAGACCTTAGCTCTACTATATTTGGATTTAGAGGAAAAATTTTGATTTGAATGAATGATAGTAGAGTTGGGGTTTATGTTCTGGGGGAAAAGGTTCAAACCAATGGTATTTGAATTGGTGAGTCGCATAAATAGGCGTATATACAACAGCCTTAAAGCTTCGAAATTAACATTTGCTAACAATTTTATGTGCAAAAAGGTCTCGATGGAACAATAACATAAACCTCAGGGTCACCATGTGGATTTTTTAAAAGTTTTGGTTATCACGTGGAAAACCCAAAACCTCAGGATTACCACGTGAAATTTCCCTACTTTTTAATACTAATTTAGGCCCCTTATATAGCCTCCATAATCAGTAAAAAAAATAAAAAAATAAATAAAAAATAAACTACGAAAAGACATGGTGTGTCACAAGCCTGATAGCCAAAATAATGTATCTTGCTGCATATGCTCGTTCGAGCACACTGTATCAAACTCTTTCTGTGCTTACTGCTGCAGGATCCTTGTTCAAGGCCGCTTTGCTGCAACCTCATTATCTCTTCCGTAAAGCTTCAACTTTATATCACTCATTCTATACCACCTCTAACATAGGATGATTTGGCACTTGCACTTACATTGTTTGTGTAAATTGTTATAGAAATCTTGTTGAGTCTACGTACCAAGTCTAATATTGGAAAAACTATATAAAAAAAGATTGACGAGCATATAAGTGCATCCAACTCCAAATTAGTATCATGTCTTTTAAGAAAATGCCCAAAAACAAATGTGTGTGAGTTCGACCATCAACAAATAATATCATAATAATACAAATAATTCACGGTGGGTGGACCCAAGAATTTTAATTTCTGATGTTTTTTATTTAAGATTCATTAAAACAATCACTAATTATACTAAGTCATTTATTAGCATGGGTGGTTCTTTGGGTATTCTGGGTAGCCGACCGCCTAGGGATCCTCGAAATAAGGGGCTTTAAATATTAAACGGTTCAATTCAAGCACAGTCCCGAGTAACACTTTTTCAGTGATTTGCTTGTAACCTTTTTTTTATATTTAAAGTAATATAATAATGCAATTCATTTTGTCTTGAATTATTTTTCTTGATGTGGAAAATCTTTTATCTTTTAATATAGGGAAAATTGTCAGAAACTACCTATTCTAAACCACCTTTTGCAAGAAACTACCTATTCTAATTTTTTTTGCGAAAAACTACCTTATATGACTCTAACGTTTGTGAAAGACTACCTGCTGACGGTTTCCATCCATTGACCGTTAAGTGTTGCGTTGACCAACATATGAGGGGCACGAGATTATATTAATTTACCCTTTCCCTCCTAATTTCTTCTATTTTCCCTCCTCTTTCCTGCTCTTTTCTTCCTCTGTTCTGCTCTGTTTTTTCTCATGCACAACCATATTCTAAACATATAAAATAGACCATTAAAGCACCTAAATAGATAAAATATTTTAAGTTTCACATAAAAGTTCCCAAAAGAAACGAAGTACATACTACAAATTAGACATTAAAATAGTTCATCCCAACTAAAAAGTACATAGTTAAACACCCAACAAAGATAAACACAGTCTTTGGTCACAAAAAAAACCCCAAAATACAACCTAATGTTTATTAGCTTCATCATCTCATATGTTGAATAATAGTAAGCAAATCTCCTACAATCAAATACACATAAAAAACAAAAATCAGAAATCATGAATGAAAACAAAAACCCTAAAAACAAAAAACCCTAAAAATGAATGAAAACAGATTACAGAGATTATAATACCCTTGTTTTGTTACCCATTTGAAATGAACTTTACCATTCTTCTTTACTCTCCTTTTTTTAGCCATTATTAACTTACAATTACACACGAAATCAAAGAAATCACACGAAATTGTGATGAAGAACACTGGTAGTGTGATAAATTCAGAACAAATGGAGAAGAAATGATAATCATAGTACCGATTTTGTGACAGATTTTACATACAAGAAGGGGATTAAATGAAGAAGAAATTAAAGGCTTTCTCACTTTACTATAATTAATGGAGATTAAAATCACTTACCAGTTAGATTAGAGGAGTTAATGTCAGGAACAACACCATCAATGGAACCTTGCAGAAGGATTTGAAAGCATTTAACTTGATGTGATTTGTAATGGAGGGAATAGGTTAGCCATGAGTAACTGAATAGCCTCTTAAAACATCAAATTAAAATCACGTGCCCCTCACATGTTGGTCAACGCAACACTTAACGGTCAATGGATGGAAACTGTCAGCAGGTTGTCTTTCACAAACGTTAGAGTCATATAAGGTAGTTTTTCGCAAAAAAAATTAGAATAGGTAGTTTCTTGCAAAAGGTGGTTTAGAATAGGTAATTTCTGACAATTTTCCCTTTAATATAATAAAAGACTCCATTTAAAAGACATTGAAAAAATAAATAGAATACTTCTCTAGAGTCTTCGCTCCGCTCCCGTCTAGTAATATATTTTAGATAACCAACAACTTGTTTTCAAAGCTTCTTATTTATATATGGGGGTATTAGTTGCCATCTACAATTCATTATTCATAAAGTATATATTCTTGATTTATTAACCTTATCTCTTTGTAATACAATTTTCCTTACATCATAAGGATATCTTTACAAATACCTCTTCTGCCATTGAACATTGACATCCATTCAACTACAACATTATCTTACATAAAATTCTTCCTTAAATTATATAAGTTCAATATCAAGTATGTTTTAATTAAATATTTGTACTTGTTAGCTATTAGCAATTATCGGGCCTACCAGCTATAAATGATTTGCATTAGTATGACATTCTAATCACAGTCCATTATCTCGAATTTAATTATATAAATCATTGACATATGATCAACCATCTTGCTCAAAGTCCACCATATCATTCTTAACAAGCTAATCAAATGGCTTTTCATTCAATATCTTACATCATTCTTCTGTGCATTATTTGTAACCCTTACTTAATCACAGCCCAACAGCCTTATGCTGATGATATCTGCCCATCAAATGACAACAGAACCTTTGTTCTTGGATAAAAAATCAACGGTTCAAACACAACTTGCCAATCATTTCTCGTTTACTGGACTCAACCCCCTTACAACACCCTCTCATCGATTGCTTCCCTCTTATCTGCTAACGCGTCTTTAATGTTCGCCATCAATAACATCCCGAAAACCACAGCCTTAGCAACAAATACCAAGGTGATTGTCCCTGTAATATGTTCCTGTTCAGGTAAATTCTATCAAAGCAACACTACCCATGTTGTTCAAACTGGGGAAAACTATTTCACTATTGCTAACAACACATTTGAAGGCTTAACTACTTGCAATGCTATACGAACTCAAAAGGTTAGTCCAAATGTAACAAATATTTTCCCAAACGAAATGCTTAATGTACCATTAAGATGTGCTTGTCCTACTAGAAGGCAAGTTAATGCCGGTCTTAGGTACCTTATGAGTTTTGTTGTTCAAGATGGCAATAATATTGCTGATATTGCTATAAAATTTGGAGCAAATGTTGGGAAAACTCTGGAGGCTAATGAGAAATCTGAGCAGGATGATATTATTCAACCTTTTACAACCCTTCTTGTTCCTTTAAAGAGTTGGAGTATCCTCCGTATGTTCCACCCTTCGTTTCATCTCCACCGTCTCTTCCACCAACTGGTGCCTTTAAACCACCATCATCTGATGGGAGTTCGGGAAGGAAATGGCTTTATTTTGGGATCGGTCTGATTGTTGGAGGTGCATTTGTTGGAGCTGTAGGGATGCTTATTTTCCTTCTGTTCTTAAAGAGGAAGAAAACCGATCTAGTCGCGCCTGCACAAAGCTTTGGAGCACATGAAAAAGATGTTCCTTTAGAGACTGAAATCGAATCCCTCGAAATTCTAGAGAGTATAGCTAATATAACTTCCATGAAATTGTACAGTTTTAAAGACTTACAGACTGCTACAGGGAATTTCAGTGCTGAAAATTGGATAAAAGGGATCGATATATAAGGGTGATCTTAATGGTGATCAAGTTGCAATTAAAAAGATGGATGGAGATATTAGCAAAGAGATTATAATACTAAGCAAGAGTAACCATTTCAATCTCATAGGCTTATTGGGTGTTTGCTTCGATAGCGGTGCTTGGTATTTTGTTTACGAATACGCAGCGAATGGACCATTAAGCAACTGGATCTACCAAAAAAACCCGAATACTAAAACCTTGAGTTGGGGGAACATAATTCAGGTGGCTAGTGATGTTGCCACTAGGTTGAATTATCTTCATAGTTATACAAATTGCAAAGTTTGGACTTGAAAAACCAATTAGAGGAAATGATGGACAATTAACTCTATCAAAACATATTGTAGGAACAAAGGGTTATTTGGCTCTTGAATATTTGGAACATGGGATAGTTACCCCCATGCTTGATGTGTATGCATTTGGTGTTCTATTGCTAGAGATTCTGACTGGAAAGTGTTTCACTGGTCTCTTTGATGGAGTTAAGGTTCACTTATCCGAAATCTTAAAGCCTTTGGTTGCAGAAAAAGATGGAATTTCGAATGTGAAAGAATTTATCGATTCATCGCTTGGGAACGAGTATCCTTATGAAACGACGTATAACATATTCGTTTTAGTTGATCTTTGCTTGAGAAAAGATCCACGATGTCGGCCATCCATGGGTGAAATTGTGCAACTTTTGTCAAATATGTAGACAACTTCACTTTTTTGTTCATGTTACTCGAAATGTCGAATACATAAACTCTGTTGCGACTTGTTTTACATGGATGAACAATTGCTTCATGTTGGCTATTTGTTATCTTTCACCAAGCTTTGAGTATTGTCAAACACCAGACGTACATACAAAATATGTAGAAATATAGTGGTCTCATTGAAATAAAATTGCTATACACCAAAACAATAATTAGATTGACATAAATATTATATACCGATATGATACGTATAATCTGTACCTCTATGCATTTTCAGTATTCATTCGTATAGCTAGAAATTCCATATGCAATATGTGTATGATCTATTCTTAACAGGGAAATGTACCTGTTAATCGTATATGGTCAAGTGTTCTCCTTAGTCCATACTTGTTTACGGCTTGGTTACCTATTCGGAATCCCTCTCCATAGGCAGGTGAAGCATCCGACTCAATTTGGTGTTTGAAAAAATTGCCAAGTTTCCTTTCAAACTGAGACTTTTTGCCTTTCTTTGATGAACTACTACTTGAAGAGGACGATTTAGGATCCATAGTAGATGATGAGGAGGAAGAAGAAGAAGAAGATGATGTACCACTGTTGCTGCTTGAACCCGCTACGATTTCAGATTCCAACCACATATGAGCTAATACTTGGCATATTCCTTCTTCAACCTCAGGTCTTAGGTTAGGGAAACCATTAAGCCGTAACCATGCGTGCATCACTTCATGAGCGAGTATGGATCCCGTTAACAACCTTGAGAAACACAATAGTAACATAAAATGGTTGCTCAAGTATATTTGTTATTTTCCAAAGTTATACACGCACACTGAAAAAGCCTTAATCCCATGGCCAATGATGCAGGGTTGGAAATAATAGTAGAACGATTAAAATTTATGAAATCATTCCCCCGGTTCTAAAAAAACTACATTTTAAATAATCACCACTTAAAAAGATATTTTTCCGAGAATAACATATCCGAAGAAATTATATAACCAGATAGGTCGTAAAGGGTTGACAATTTCCACCTCAAAATTATGTTCACAGGTTAAACAATAAAAGATGAGCATACCTAGGAAGTCCATAAAGAATCAATATAGCAGTGACTTCACAACGACGGATCAACCTATAAGGCTCGGTTATCATGTCCATAATCTTCTGTCCTCCGATCTTAGGCCTCCTCAAAACCTAATTGTTAATCGAAACATAAAGGCTAACACATAAGATCAACTATTCATTAACGGTCATGAAGTATGTAACATGTTATCTTACCGTGCGCACAGTCTGTTCTTCTGAGAGGCAGAGACCTCTTGTCTCCGGTAGGTGATGATGGCCCTAACAGAAAAAAGTAAAAAAAAAAAATAAAATAATAAGAAACATACAATCAACAGGACAGATTTGGATCATTTGAATGAGAAAAGGGAAGACATGGATCTTTTACTTGTTTTTCGCCTTCCATAGCCTCATTAAGTGCTTGCCTTTCCACAAGGAGCAATGGTATTTCCTGCTCTATTTTCATGTTCAACCCTTCATAAAATTCTCGAATCTCTATATAAAGAGGTTGGCATTCATTAGTATCCATAATGACAGAATCAAGGCACTCCAGACATATTTTCCGACCATCATCAAGTACCAAGTACTTTGTGTCCCTTGGCTACATAAATGTCAAAACTTTCTGATTAGCAAACGTAATAAAGTACAATATTATTCGGATTTTTGGTCACTTAGTGGAATTTGGAAAAAAAAACACTGAACAGAAGATCAAGGTTGAAATCTAAATCGATGTTTTATCTCGACTTACTTCCATTCTTTCACAGCTACAACACCTTGGAGTCCGATCAAATTCATGAGAAGGGCAGTACTTCTGCATCCAGAAAGGATGTGCTCTATACTCAATAAGCCCAGCTGCGTTTGTGGGAATCTAATACAATGGAAACAGCGAAGGATATGCTGAGCTCGTTAAAGATAATCACCCACAAATGAATGTATTCCTATTTCCATGTATAGTTACATAAGTAGCATCAAACTCTTAACAACATCAGGGTAGAATGCACATTCCTAAATAAAGGTGAAAACAAACAGGAGGAATATGATTCGGAGGACACACACACACCAAATCTAAAGCTCACGAACCTCCATGTTTCATCAAATGGATTGCTATGTAATTAAAGAACACACAAATCATGTCATGAAGCTCATGCCAGATACCCCATCAAGGGCTTGATCCGAACTTATTCTCTTCTCCATACACAACGAGAATTTTCCCATGGTCAAAGCTCCAAACAAATGAGCCAAAGCAAGTCATGTCACATTTGTAACAATAGACAGTTCCACTTTTTGGGTGGAATGAATAATAATCAACGCTGTTATGATAAAGAATTTGAACAAATTTTAAGGTCCAAGTTCACACATTCTAAGCTTATCATATAAATATAATTTAAAAAAAAAACTCGAATCTGATGCTATGTTGGTCACACACACAAATAAGTCATACCAAATTAACTATTGAGTATCAAATTAAATGAACCGGCAACATGAAAGTAGTGATTTGACTATATTTATTTTCATTCTCCTAAAGCCATTAACTAGATCCCACCTAAGTGGGGTTTCAGGGTTGGAATGTATGCAACCTTTCCTTTATTAGTTATGACGAAGAGATTATTTTCGGTCTTGGCTAACACAAACCAATGTGCACGCAGCAGTCAGCAGTGTATTACTTCTGTATTATGTTGCACAACACTATATGAGAGCACTTATGTACTACACTTACATGAGATAAACACTCATATCATAAAGGTGAGAAACTTACGAAATTTTGGCAGACATCACACCTTGGATGGTGTTGTTCCTTAAAGCACGATTTATGATATGGTCGATTCCTTGACATGGAATACTGATGCATGAAAACAAATAAATACATGAAAACGTGAATTCAAGCGGAAACTATGAAGTATTCACGATATTGAGTAGGGAAAAGAGAGGTACAATAGTACCCAATCAATCAACGACCTTTTTATAAGCTACAGAAAATACAAACTCAAAATTAAATCCTCCAAAGACTAACCTCATAATCTGATATCGGCTCATTGCATGAATGGCAACGGAAGCACTCTGGATGCCAAAACCCTCCCATACAACTTAAATACCGCCCATGACCAACCTCAGCACCACAACCAGAACAAGTCCTGTCCGCAAAATATAATTCAATAGCCAGTTAAAACGTGGGGTAATTCCCTAAAGTTGATAGAACTCTGATATAAGACCTGTATCCGTAGGAAAAGAAAGGATAAGGCTGCCACATATTTCCACAATCAGTTTGTGGAGGCAGTTGGGGAGGAGTCTGGGGTGGAGTTTGAAGGGGAGGTTCCATGTTTAGACTTTCTCGAAGAGCCTTGGCGAGTAGTTCATCATCCTCTAGGTGACTGTCATGATCTATAAGACAATTCATATAAACAATTAAATGAAGATACCTTTACAATATAAAACATAAAATGAAGTTATCAACAGATAATATGGATCCCATTTTAAACTCCAAAAGTACACAACAAGTAAAAAACTTTGCGACAAGAAGAGATAACGATTTAACTATAGTATCCAAGAACAATTTTCAACCAACAGAATGTATTTCCTTTGTCCCATTTAATTTGCACCCACTTTGAATTTAGGATTGTCCCAGGTTGCACACATTTTTCTTATGGTAATTGTCCCCACAATTCTTTTTTTATCTCATTCACAAATTTATTCTCTTTACTATTCGGATCCACTTATTTCTACAACCCACCCTTTTGTCCACTTATTACTTCAACCCACCCTTTTTGTCTTACTCAACAACTACAAATTAATATTTACACCTGTATCTAGAGGTGCAAACTAAATGACTCAGAAGGAATACCTAGTCGTAACTGCAGAATATAAGCATTGTGATGAATATGTGCCTTGAGTCTTTGGGTTTAAGCATGGGTATGTGCATAGCATCATATAAGAAGTTTTGGAGTGGTCTATTGAAGAGAAGGTGAAAGCTTTGTGTACATGGGCTGAAGGCTACAGCCGACTCGGCTGGCCTTATATGCCTCATCAAAGCCGACTCGGCTGAGGAACATAAACCAGCAACTTGAGGCAGTAAGTCAAGCCGTCTCGGCGGTCAAGCTTGATCACCATGAAGCCGAGTTGGCGAAAATTCTTCGTGGGCATTTTGGTTTCGTTGTTTTGTCTTAGCTTTTGGCATTTTGGCGACAGCTGAGGAACATAATACACTAGTTTAGAAGAGCGAATCTTTGATTGAAAGCTTCAAGAAGCTTTTTTATACATTAATGAAACACCTAGACTAGGGAGGATGTAGCCCACATTGGGTGAACCTCATTACTTGTGTGTGTTGTTTTGATGTTTGATTCTTGCAAATTACTCATTTCAGAATATTAGTTTTCAAATCTTGTTTTTCCCCCAAATCAATTGGGAATCTAATCAATGATCCTAGGTGCATTAATATTTGCTCTAATTAAGTTAGGACACTTAGTTTCTTCAAGCCTAATATTAAAGAGTCGAAAAATGCAAAGCACCCCACACCCATATATACTTTAAATTGTTCATAATCACAATTGAGATAAGAAAATCAAACCATTTCTGCTGAATAATCAAGGCTGGAATTAGAAAGAAAACTTACCAATCACCTGTTTCCCTTTTTGATCATTTACTTGTTGCCTCTCCTCTTGCTCGGCAAGGGAAAGTGCAATTGCACAATCAATATCTTCATTAGTTTCATGATCCGACCATTCACCCTGCATATAAGATCCCCCATAGGAATGTGTTACGCCATTAGAAGACTCCGGAGGCGGAGATTACTACCATAAACCTTTCAACTTACACTAATCCTCCACTTCACTTCAAAGTAAAGCCAACACAAATGGAAATTATTCATGAAAACATGCATTCAAACCTATATCTTAAACATGAAACTTGACATAAGAGTTACACTAGTCCTCCACTTCCCATATATTCCTTGTGGTGAAGCTAACAATAAGCATAAATGAAAATTCGCAAACAAAATGTCATGTTTGGGAATAATGATTTCATTTAGAGATTTGGGATTGGCTCAAATTTATTGTTTGGCAAGTCAAAATTTTTCAAATTTGGATTTGGATCAAATTTCACCATTTTTTAAAGTAGTTAAAGTTGAGATTTTGCAAATGACTATCCAACCCTTGTCATTCTCAAATTCTTCATTTAAGATTTCATAATTGAAATCCATAATTTGAAATGAAATACTTGTTCTCCAACACTACATAAAGGAATATTTAAAGTTAAAGCAATTACCCTCGAGATTGTGGGACCGTCCCAAAATGAATCCTCTCCATATTGTCCATGATATTGCCCTTCTGAGATCCTGTGGCTATGGCTTGAGCCACCAAAAATTTTACTCAACCAACCCATAGTGGAAAATATGTTATATCCGATCCTTATGGGTTTGGCAGGCTAATCAGCACTAAAATCAGCTGCTAAATCCCATTTGCAATCTGTCCATTTCCGTGCATGCCTTGTCAAGAGTATAAAATAAATCCCAGTTTTCATAGTATATGTGAGTTCAAGCTATTACAACCCCTAACACACATTAATTGATGACAACACCAACTGCACAAGATAAAAAATTCTAGGGAAATTCATGCAGTGATCCTGAGTTTTTGGCTTTTACATAAATGTCTTTTAAATTTACATCGTGACCTTGAGCTTCTATGTTTTCCACGTGGTAGACAAAATGTTAAGTTTTTGGTTAAACTAATTATCGATTACGACTGAATTTCGAAATATATGGTCAATTAGGGTGATCACATCGTTCTTTTTTTTAAATGTCATTAAGACAGGTAAAAATAGCATAAAGTTCACGTGGAAAAGTTGGAAGGTCAAGGTCACCACTCACCACATAGATTTAAAAAGATGTTCGTCTACCACGTGGAAAAGCCGAAAGTTCAGGGTTACCACATGAAATTTCCCAAAATTCTACAAGTAAGTTTCAAACAATTGAATTTTGCGAATTATAAGTTAGTCTAGTGGTAATTACTAATTAGAAGTATGAAAGATTAATTCGCTGTCCAACTACCTATATGAGAATCTCTAGCCTGCTCCCCAATAAACAAACAATGGGATTGCAACTAAATTACATAATAGAATATCAGAAATTAAGAATTAGAATCTTATCTTATTTGATTAAATAAGTAGGAAATTCAGCCCCAACAAATAGCCAAACAGTCAAAATTAACGGCACAAATTTAAAAAAAAAAGTAATGAAAGTTGAGTTGGTATTATATGGTTGAGAATTCAATCAGAAAAACCCCAATTTGCACCAGTAAAACAACCAGAATCGGACCATAAGTGCATTATAAATTCAAATTCTTAAATTATGCATAAATATAGCAAGGAAGTCAATCTAGAAAACTACAATACACCCAGAACTCAATTTGCTACCAGTATAAACAATTTATCCCAAAATTGTGATAATAAGCAATCATAAAACCTCAAAATTAATTGATCAATCAAGCACTGTAAAGGTACCCATCAAATTTGGAGAGGGAAAACTAGTAAGAGAACATAAATTAAAGGAGCAGAATACAAAATACTATTGTTTTCCTAAGTAGATTCTCCATGGACAAATTTAAATGCAAAAGCATAAATTAAATCAACAGTAAAGTTTGAAACTTTTGATCTTATAATAAGAAACAGAAAATTTGAACTCACCACATAAACACCGATGAGAAATCAAGATAATCTTGCGTTATTTGTGTGTATCTAAATCTGTTTAAGGGCAAATGTTTTCGTAAAAAACGAAAGCTTTAAATTAATTTGTTTTCTTAGGAAATTAGTAGACCAGAAAGTTGGAAGAAAATTCCAGGCAGTTGAAAGGAGGAAATGCGAATGGTGTGAGCAAAACAGGGGCCAACAAATTGACTTTCTTGGCATTTTTCACTTCAATTGTGTCGCAATTTACATCCTATTCTTGGTACTCGATTTGCACCCGAACTGTTACAACTCGAACCCGTCTTTAATCCGATAGGTACTTGATATAATCCCACCCAAAATAATCCATATTCAACACTCGAGATTAACCCGATAATGTGATTAAGAGATAAAATTTGATTTAACCGTATTAAGTTTATTTCAGTTAATAATAAGTTTGATTGAATTGAATCAAGTTTAGTTTAGTTAAAATTAAACAATAAATGCAGGCCCCACAGTTAAATCTTATCGATTTTTCTTAGGCTAAACCAAAATCTGTCTAGTAACCGACAACTTAATTAACCGAATACAACTCTTCATTCTCCAATCCCAAAGGATTTCAACATAAATTAATTGTATAATAACCATAAATTTCATTCAACATAAAAATCAATTGAACTGGATTATAATGGACCCGAATTCTGAGAAGAATTAAATGCATAACTCAAAAATGATATAATCAAGGATAAATGGACATTAACAATCCAAACTTTGCATGATCCGGCCAAAACAATCCCAACTTTCGTATATTTTCTAGGAAAAATTGTCGGGAATAACCCGTACTTTTAACGTTTGCCTGTGAATAATCCCTACTTTTGATTATTCATAAATAATCCGAACTTTGAAGTTAGTTTGTTCACAGCACCCCCTCCTCATTTTTCTCTCTCTAAGCTTAGGGTTTAACAATGGAGTAAAGTAAGAGGTTGAAGATGATGAATTGAAAAATCAACCAGCAGCTCATAATAAAGGGGAAGGAACAAGTAATTTCGTTGGGGTAACTTGCTACAACCGGTCAAAAATGAGGAAGGGTTGCTGTGAACAAACTGACTTCAAAGTTCGGATTATTTATGAATAATCAAAAGTAGGGATTATTCACAGGCAAACGTTAAAAGTACGGGTTATTCCCGGCAATTTTTCCTATTGTCTAATAATCCTAACTTTGCTTTTTTTTTGCTGGGGGCATACCCTTTTAAATGTTAACTGGTTAGAACCGGTAATAGAGTGTAATTGACAATTTCTTACTCACTGTTTCTCATTTCCCTCCTTATTAATGAATTTCATCTAACCCAATTACACTTTTCAACCCAATTACACTATTCTCTGAAAATTCTCCATCCTCAACGAAGGCTGAATTCGGAGGGTCAATTATGAAAAAGAGTCGCAGGTGTTTGTCGTCAATGGTAAGTTTCTCCATCCGCATTTGTATTTTCTTTTTCTTTACTGTTTTGATTGAATAAAAATGGTAAATTGAATAAAAGGGTCAATTATTTTGATTGAATAATGATGAAGAGCAGCTATGGTGGTTGATAATGATGAAGATGAAGTGAATTTAAAGAGAAAAAAAAAAGATAAAAAGGAAAAGTGGTGCAACGACTCTAATACTACCGGTTATAATCGGTTAACATTTAAAAGGGTATGCCCAGCAACAAATAAGCAAAGTTAAAATTATTAGAAAATATACGAAAGTTGAAATTATTTTGGGCGGATCACGCAAAGTTTGGATTATTAATGTCCATTTATCCTATAATCAATCCAAAGTCAACCCTCATCTCAAGTATATACTACTCTTGTATTCTTTCTACTTTTCCTCTTTACTTTAGATCACTATTCAGTAATCCCTATTAATTTGTATATTTTATTTTTGTTTTATTTTTTCTTAATTGTCTCATAAGTTTTTTTATACATAATAATATTTTTTATACATTTTTTTATATCTGTTATAATTTTTAAGTGTCTCTTGATGCATAATTTTCCTTGTGAACGCTTATGCCCAACTAATAACAAATTTTGACACTAAATCATCATCAGAATCTTTATCATTTAGGTTGAAAACGTACGTCACAAAGAGGTTCAACAATGAAAAATACAAAGAAAAATATAGCAAAAGAGCCACAAATGTTTATGAGGTATCTTGGATACCTCCCCTCAAATGTTGTTTATTATAATTGATTCAACAATACAATGTATGATAAACTCCCTATCTTGAGAACAATCTCTCAAGATCACAATAGAAGATCACAATACTAATGCAAAGCAAGAATACTCCTCTAGTTTCTAACAATGCAATAGTCTACTCCCAATGTGTGTTTATTATTGTTGGGCGGCTTGGGCCTTTATACTCGACATTTAATCTTACTATCACCAATTGGTTTTAGTAGTGACTAACCTTGTTTGGTTTATTGTTGGGCCTTTATAAACTCAAGGAGTAAATCTTACTATCGCCAATTAGTTTTAGTAGTGATTAACCTTGTTTGGTTTATTGTTGGGCCTTTATAAACTCAAGGAGTAAATCTTACTATCACCAATTGGTTTTAGTAGTGATTAACCTTGTTTGGTTTATTGTTGGGCCTTTATACTCGACATTTAATCTTACCACTGGTTAAGGGGCCTTTAATAAGATGTTCATTCCCAATAGGTTTTTAACTCTTCTAGTGGGCTAAAATTCTAAAGACACTCATATGTGAGGGGAGTGTTGAAGTGCTCATGTGTTACCCACATGTAAGTTGTTCCACATCGGAGAAAGAGAAGTATGCATTACTTTATAAACTCAAGAAGTAAATCCTACTATCACCAATTGGTTTAATAGTGAACCTTATTTGGGTTTATGAGTGGACTACTTTTTCTCTTTCTTATTTGGGTTTCTCAGGCCCATTTTCTAAATTCTATCAGTTTGATGCAAAAATATACTATTTGCAGTACACAAAAACTTGCGTAAGACCGTCTTATTTTAAGACCACAACTGGGTTTTGGCCCATTGCAGGCGCGTGTGCCCTCTAGAATTCCATTTGTTTGTTTTTTTCATTTTCTGGGCATTTTTCAATTTGAACCTTAAAGGTATCAATTTCAATGTAAAGTAGTACTTAAACATATCAATTAAAGTAAATTTCAATTTGAACCTATAAGTGATCAATTGTGGCGTTAAACTGATCAATTCCTACCTAAATTGAAATTGATTATTTAAGGTCAAAATTGATATCTTTAAGAGTAAAATTGAAAAATGCCCAAAAAATGAAAAAGTAGAGAGAAAGCGCAATGAGCCGGAATATTGGGCCGTCTTATTCTAAGACGGTCTCTCCCAAGACCACCTGTTTGTAGTAACCCATTAAAAGATAAAGTTTTTAGTGAAAATGGGTAGGATATTCGAAATATCATGCATCTGATTGAACCCCTAATCATAAAACTAATTATATAGATAGAAACCAAGAACATTAATTGAAATACAAAAATTAAATATTAAAAATATATAACAAAAACTAAATATAAATATTAAATTAAAAGAAAACTATTCATGACAGAAAACAAATCTATGGCAGAACTAAAATATAATAAGCTTGCGTTTGGGAATAAGTATTTCATTTGAAATTGTAGATTTCAATTATGAATTTATTAAAGAAGAATTTGAGAATCACAAGCTTAGGAAATGGATTCTCAAATACTTATCTTTAACCATTTTTTAAACCATTGGTGGATTTGACTCAAATCCAACTTTGAAAATCTTATTTAATTGTCATATTGAACTTGACTCGTGCAAATTCATAGAGACTGCTCTTGTTGTTTGAAAGATGTGAAATCCTCTTTCTAATAACATGCGGCTCGCATTGTTCTGACTAGTGTAGCATAAGTTTTGATCAAAATATTTCAAACGTCAGATTTTTGCGTCCAAGCATTTTGAACTTTTGGGCCTTTAATTCTTTTTCTTTTTGTTCTCGATCCAATTTTTTATTTAGTACTATTTTATAGCTCTAAACTACATTTTTTTTTATATATAAAACGATTATTTTAAGTACCTGCGAATTGAAGATACTAAAACATCAATTTACAAATTAAATCTTATAAAAAATAGGAAAAATAACATAGAAACACATCATCAAAAGGAATTAACATTAAAGCTCATAAAATGCTTATTATAGTCAAGATGTTACACTTAATCTCAAAATAATGCCAAGTAGATCCCACATTATTATACTCCCTCCTATTCAGCTCAAATGTCCCATTTCCATTTTGGGTCAAGTCACCTTAAATGTCTCATTTCCATTTTTGGCATGCTTTTTTTTACCCTTATACCCTTATTTTTTCTTACCTATTTACTTTTTTAACCTTAATAAACACACTTAATTTTTCCTATTATCTCAATAAAAATCCAATTAACTTACCTAATCTAAACCTTTATTAATGATTCCCTCCAATTTACACTCCATCTCACTACCCCATTAAAAACCCATTTAAAGATCTGGATTCTTTAAAACCCTTTCCCCTTCCCCATTCAAGAACCCTAGATCTGAGTTCTTGAAAACCCTTTCCCTTCCTTCTGTTCGTCTTCTTCTTTCTCTTTCTGGGTTGGACTTGGTCTTCTTCCTTCTCTTTCTGGGTTCGATTTCGTCTTCTTCCTTCTCTTTCTGGGTTCGACTTCGTCTTCTTCCTTCTCTTTCTGGGTTCGACCTTCCTTCTTCACCATGGATGACAACCCTAAACCCACCATTCCTTCACCTGAACGTCAAATCTCCTCGCCTGATGTTTCCCCTCTAAAAATCCCCAAATCTCCTCTCTCAAACCCTAAGTACTATGATGATGATTTTTATGACTCTTATGAAGAAGATTACTCTTCAGTTGAAACGGATCCTAAGTGGGGTAGAGAACTAGACTCTGAAGGAGAGCCCATCTACACTCTAGAGCCTGATTGGCCTGATAACCCAGATCGAGAGTATATTGCTGCTGATGCTTTGTTCTGTAACAGTGACTGTGAGGAAGAAGATTGGCTTGATAAGCTTGGCCCCTTTTCGAGTATGTTTCTGTTCTTGTGGGTGTGTTATGGCTGATGATGATGTTTCTGTGATTTAGGGTTTTGTCGATGCTTTTTTTTTTCTCTAATGCTCAATGATTTTTTTTTTTTTTGAGAGCATTTAAAATTGCCACTGAAAATAAAACGAACTTAAATTAGGGTTTGGATTTTTTTTCCCAAAACCAAAGCGCAAAAGATGTTTTGTTCGTTTTTTTCCTCAATGATTTGCATGTTTAATACTCTGAGAGTTTGCAAAATAAACAACCACTTTGTCATTATATTAACCATGAGTACAACGTTTCAATTTAAACAACAATAACATTTTTACATTTGTTGTTTACTTGTGAAACATCCCATTTTTAAGATTCCCAAAAAACACTACAAAAAAATTGCAACCCAGCGACCCAATTTAACGACTGGACAAATTTAGTCGGTATTAGCGACTAAACAGCGACTAAAATACCGACTAACATGTTTTAGTCGGTAATACCAACTAAACAGAGACTAAAAAACTTTGGTCGCCGATTCCAGACCAACTTGCGACTTTTTTCTTTAGTCGCTATTTTTCCGACCATAAATGTAGTCGCTAGTTAGTCGCCAAAAAAAAAAAAGAAAAAAAAATACGGGAATAAACGTTTTATTTTTTCCGACTAAACGCCGACTAAAACTGGGTCGTTAAGTAGTCGGTAATATCCTGATTTTGTCTATAAATACCCCCCCCTGCGTCATTTTTCATTCGCCCCAATCCATTTCCCACTTCTCTCTATAATTTATCTGTTCTTCTCTTGTCGCCATCCACCACCACTCCTATTTAACTCTCCTACTTGAGAAGAATTAAGTAGGGGTGGAGGTGGAAGGCGAGAAGTTGAAAAACAAAAAAATAAACGGTCTCGATATATTAATAAAACGATTCAATCATAATAAAAATATGGCATATTAAAATTGAATATTGATCTTGGAGCTACTAGACCTTTCAACTTTATCATGTTTCTCACTTGCCCCGTTCTCTTCGTACCCATACTCGAGTTTGTTTACTTAAGTATGGGTTCGGGAAGAACGAGACAAATTGCGAAACATAAATTTAACAGTTCAATCGTATCAAAAATATGGAAAAATTTGATATTAAAGGTATGAACCACATTTGCTTATAAACATACATAAATTTGTTTCTCATTGTTGTTCACTGTATCCCTCCCCTCTCGACGCGTACATGGTTAATTTAATCGGTGTACGCGTAGAGACGGGGTTGGATATAGTGATTAACATAAATTTAATGGTTGTTTTTAAGCAAATGAGACTTGCCTCAAATTTGTTTTTCACTGTATCCCACCCTCTCCACTCGTACATGGTTAATTTCAATCGGTGTACGCGTGGAGAAGGATGGGATATAGTGATTAACATAAATATAAAGGTTGCCCCAAATTTGTTCTTTACTATATCCTACCTCTTTTCATCTCGTACATGGTTAATTTCAATCGGTGTACGTGATGATAAAGGGGAAGGATGTAGTGATTTACATAAATTTAATGGTAGTATTTTGTTGTATTAAAAAATACTAATGAGCTTTTTTTTTCAACATATCCTACGCTTCTTGACACGTACATGATTAATTCCACTCGGTGTATCAATCGGTGTACGTGTCAAGAAGTAGTAGGTTATTGTGATTAACATAGCTATTTTTTCACTATATCCTACGCCGCTCTACTCGTACATGATTAATTTCAATCGGTGTACGAGTAGAGAAGGGCGTTGGATATAGTGATTAACATAGCTATTTTTATAATGAGCTTTTTTTTTCGTGCCGTTTTGTTCTTCACTATATCCTACCTCTATTCAACTCGTACATGGTTAATTTCAATCGGTGTACGTGATGATATAGAGGTAGGATGTAGTGATTTATATAAATTTAATGTAGTATTTTGTTGTATAAAAAATTACTAATGAGCTTTTTTTTCAATATATCCTATGCTTCTTGACACGTACATGATTAATTTCACTCGGTGTATCAATCGGTGTACGTGTCAAGAAGTAATAGGTTATGTTGATTAACATAGCTATTTTTTCACGAAAAAAATTATAATGAGCTTTTTTTTTCGTGCCGTTTTGTTGTAATAATTATCAGTACTTAATCGAAATATATGTTCTTCTTACTTATTGTCCTGTATGTTTACTATAAAAATGTGTTAGAAACGCTTAAAATATGTTTCTCAGAAGTGTAGAAAATGTGCAACGTATTATTTTACTTATATTTGCTACTGAAAAAGAATAATTTTTGATTTGCAAGGCGTTGGTTTGCCCGATAGTGGTACTTACGGCCTATTCTACTACCTCTAGTTCATCATCGGGTGGCTCCCATTTGTTTTAAGATATGAACAATGTCAAAAAACATATAGGAACTACTAAATGGTGAATTGGAGGGAGTATAGGTTGTAAATTACACTAATGCGCGTTAGTGGTACTTACGGCCTATTCTACTACCTCTATTTCACCGTTAAGTAGCTCCAATTTGTTTTACGATATGAACAATGTCAAAAAACATATAGGAGCCACTTAATGGTGAATTAGAGGGAGTATAGGTTGTAAAGTCCACTATCGGGCAGCTAACGCCATGCAATGAAAAAAATTTTCTTAGTAGAATGATCATAAGTAAAGTTACGATGCTTATTTTCTACACTTCTGAGAAACATACTTTTAACGTTATCAATTTTTATAGTACATACGACGAACTAAGTAAGGAAAAACACAATTTCAACTTAGTACTAATAATTTTAAAACAAAATGGCCGGAAAAAAAGCTCATTTTAATTTTATTTTTTTTTAAGTTTTGCCGACTAGTTTGCGACTATTATGCCAGTCGCCAACTAGTCGGTACAAAGTGGTCAAATGGAATTTATTACCTGAGTATCCGTGTCAAAAAGGGTCAAAAAGCACTTATTACTTGAATATCCGTGTTGTTAGCGACTAGCCTGCGACTATCTGTTAGTCGCCAATTAGTCGGTAATTTCAAAAGTTTTTGTCTTTTCCAACGTCTTTTCAAACATTAACTGAGGCAATAAATGAGGGAGGTGAAACGGGTAAACTTTTACTCCGACTACCGTGGTAGTCGGTGATTGGTCGGTAATTTAGTCGCCATACGTTCAGATTTACCTATAAATAACCTTCATCGATAGTTTCTTCAAAAAAAAAAACCTTCATCGATAGTTATTATTATATTTCATATCAATCAATTCTCTCTTTATTTCATTCTATCAAAATTATTTAGGTATGATATTAGTATTTTACGGTTTTAATATCTCGTTGCTATGTTTCTCACTTTGCCCTTCTCTTCCTCACATTCGTACTCGAGTTTTTTCAATACAGTACGAATGTGATAAGCGACGGGCAAGGTGATTAATATAGATTTTACGGTTTCAATTGTATAGGACAAAAATTTTAATGAGCTTTTTTTCCGTGTCATTTTGTTGTTATAATTATCAGTACTTAATCGAAATATATGTTTTTCTTACTTATTATCTTGTATGTTTACTATAAAAATGTGTTATATACGCTTAAAATATGTTTCTCAAAATTGTAGATAATGAGCAGCTTCTGAGGTTCCATATTTTGATTTACAGTCGTTACTTTTCATCTCATATTTTGAAGACCTACATGGTTTTGGACCAGTAACTTCTATTTCCTCACTTTTCTTCATAGCTGGTAGTGTTTGCCTTGAAAGATTGTTAATTTTATGGTCATTTCTAGAAGCTAACAAAGCAGTAACTGACGGTTCTAGACCATAAAATTAACAATCTTTCAAGGCAAACACTACCAGCTATGAAGAAAAGTGAGGAAATAGAAGTTACTGGTCCAATATCACGTAGGTCTTCAAAATATGAGATGAAAAGTAACGACTGTAAATCAAAATATGGAACCCCAGAAGCTACTCATTTTCTACAATTTTGAGAAACATACTTTTAACGTTATCAATTTTTATAGTACATACGACGAACTAAGTAAGGAAAAACGCAATTTCAATTTAGTATTAATAATTGTAAATCAAAATGGCAGGAAAAAAAGCTCATTTAAATTTTTTTTTTTAAAATTTGTACCGACCAACTGGCGACTAAAATGTGGGTCGCTAACTGGTCGGTATTTTGAAATTAGGAATTTGCACGTTTTTAATTTTTTTTTTTTTTGTTTTAAATATAATTTACCAACGAAGTATTTTGTTGTTTTGCAGAACAATGGACTTACGAGCCGAAAGAAGTTGGATGTACCAACGAAGTTCTAAAGGAGTTTATAATATGAGATATTTAGAAGGGGTCGAAGAATTTATGCAATTTGCAAAGAAAAAAAATCCAAATGAAGTTAGATGTCCGTGTAAAAAGTGCGGTAATCGTAGAGTGTGGGTTCCAGATGTCGTAAGAGACCATCTGTTAAAAAAGGGGTTTGTTGAAAATTACTACGATTGGTACCTGCACAAATGTCACGACGGAGCACCTATTTGTACTGATTGGGCTTCGGTTGAGCCACAGCTGAACACGGTTCAAAATCTGTATGCACAAATGGTATACGATGCAGCAGCGAGTGCTTTTCCGGATACACATCATCATTTTCTACCGCATCGTGATGATGTCGTCAATAATGTACCATACTCGCCCGTTCAAAATGATGAAGAGCCGAATCCTCAATCCAGACAATTCTTTAAAATGTTAAGGGCCGCCAACTTACCTCTGTACCCTGGCTGTGAAACGCATACTCAAATGTCGGTCATAGGAAGGATGTCTAGCCTGAAGACAGACTTTCGTATGCCAGAAAGACTTTATGATGAGTTATGTCAATTTATTATTGAGTTGTTGCCGAAAGATAATCGGATGACAACAAGTTTTTATGATACGAAGAAACAAATTTCGGCTCTTGGATTGCCGGTAGAGAAGATTGATTGTTGCGTCAATGGGTGTATGATTTATTGGGGCCCAACAGCGAGTATGACACAGTGTGATGAGTGTGGGGTTTCAAGATGGGTATCTGATAACACTCCTAGAAAGCAGTTTCACTACTTTCCCATCGGTCCCAGGCTACAACGGCTGTATGCTTCTGCAACTACTGCCAGCCACATGAGGTGGCATGCGGAGCACCGATCAGAGGATGGAGAGATGTGTCACCCCTCGGACAGTGAGGCCTGGCTAACTTTTAACGCGACGCATCCGGGTTTTGCACGAGATAAGAAATGTGAGACTGGGGTTGTGTACAGATGGTTTCAATCCATTCGGCAGCTCGGGACAACAATATTCATGTTGGCCCGTAATACTAACTCCATACAATCTTCCGCCCTTCATGTGTATGAAAAAGCAGTACATGTTCTTAACGGTGATCGTCCCTGGCCCTAACAATCCAAAACATAAGATTGATTTGTACCTCCAGCCATTGATACATGAGTTACAGCTGTTGTGGGAAGATGGGATCCAGACGTACGACGTATCCAAGAGGCAGAACTTTATACTTCGTGCAGCTTTGATGTGGACAATCAACGACTTCCCAGCTTATTCGATGATGTCGGGGTGGAGTACATCTAGCTTGCACGCTTGTCCGTACTGCATGGATGACTCCAAAGCCTTTTATTTAAGACACAGTAGAAAAGTCAGTTGGTTTGACTCACATAGGAGATTTTTAGATAGTACACACCGATTTCTTAGAAACCGGGTGCTTTTTAGCCGTGGAGTTGTTGAGAAGGCTGTAATGCCCGAAATACGTACGGGAAATGAGCTTTTGGAGGAGTTGGATCGTTTTGGGTTTTTAAGGGTGTTTGAAGACGATGCAGCAGAGTACAACGCGGATTTAAGTAGACATTGTGTTGGATGGAAGAAGAGAAGTATCTTTTGGGATTTGCCGTACTGGAGCACAAATATGATCCGTCACAACCTTGACGTGATGCACATTGAGAAGAACTTCTTTGATAACATTTTCAACACAATAATGTGTGTGCCTGGAAAAACTAAGGATCATCTCAAGGCACGTCAAGATTTAGCCGAGCTCGGGATCCGATCGGAATTGCATCCAGTTGGTTCTACCATCCCCAAGGCATCATACACACTAAACAGAGAGCAAATGGCTGTCCTTCTGGAGTGGCTTAAAACTCTGAGATTTCTTGATGGGTATGTCTCTAATTTAGCCAGGAACATCGACATGGCTAAACATCAAGTATTCGGGATGAAGAGTCATGATTGTCATGTGTTCATGCAACGACTGATTCCTATTGCATTTCGAGAGTTGCTGCCAGAAAAAGTATGGGAAGCTCTTACTGAAATTAGTCTGTATTTTAGAAGTCTTACTTCTCCGAGAATTTCTGCCGCAGATATGTGGAGGTTGGACGAGGAAATTGCAGTTGTGCTCTGTAAGTTAGAGACTATATTTCCTCCAACATTCTTTGACGTCATGGAACATCTGTCTGTTCATCTAGCTTACGAGGCGAGGATTGCTGGCCCGGTACAATATAGGTGGATGTATCCCTTTGAGAGGTAATTACTAATTACATGTCTAAAATATTAGTACTATTTACTTTTCTGATAACTTTTTACATGTCTTAATAATTACTCATTGGTTTAAATTACAGGTATCTTCGACATTTAAAACTTAATGTCAAAAACAAAGCACATGTTGAAGCCTCGATCTGCAACGCATATCTTAATGAAGAAGCATCATACTTTGTATCGCATTACTTTGGGCCAGATGTTCGATGCAGAGTTAGAGATCTACCTAGAAACGATGATGGATTCTTTAACAACGTCAGACCGGGTGTTTTGTCCATATTTACACACCCAATCAAACTTCATGGTCGGGGTAAGGCTCTTATGATGGATGAAGCAGATCTCAAAATTGCTCAGACTTATATTCTGCGAAACTGTCCAGAGGTGAATCAATTTTATGATCAATTCGTACACTTAATCACAAAGTACGAACCTAATCTAAACGCAGAGCAAGTTGACCATGTGGTCCAAGACCAGTTTGCCGCATGGTTTAAACAGATTGTGAGTACACGTTAACCATCGTTACTTGTTGTGTAAATAATATTACGTATTTACATTGAATTATTGTTTTTATATGCAGTCTAGGGACGGGCTTCTTGACGGTGTGGATAATGCCGATATTCTTAAGGACCTCGCCGAGGGACCTTTGCATAAGGCACGTCGCTATGATGTTTGTTACGTGAATGGTTATAGATTTCACACTATGTCTCATTCCTCAAAAAAGAAATCTTCTGAGAACAGCGGGGTGTGCGTGAAATCTGATGATAACAGTCCGGATGAAACCGACTTTTACGGAAAGTTAGAGGATATTATTGACCTCGAGTTTCGAGCACTTCCAATGAAACGGGTCACTCTATTCAAATGTCATTGGTTTGATCAGACTACCACCGGATACGGCCATGGTACGAGAATCCATCCGCGTTACAAGCTGGTTGACGTTCATATTGGTCGATCCTATAGAAAATACGATCCTTTTGTGCTAGCCTCTCAAGCTTCCCAAGTTTATTACTTATCTTATCCCAGTTTAAGGCAAAACATGAAAGATTGGCGAGCCGTTTGCAAAGTCAGATCAAAGCAATTCGAGGAGACTGCTTTTCAACTGGAAGAGAAAGCACCGGATTTTGTGGTAAATGAAGATGTTTCCGACGCACAAGTCGAGCCGTTGCGTGATCCCGCTGGAGAACTTTTAGTCTTAGACGAAACGGTTCATGATGACGAGGAAAATGAAGACAACGACGAAGATCTTGTATTATCTGACGACGAGGATGTCGATGACGATTATGTAACCCAATAATATGTTATTAATAATTATATGTTTATTTAAAGTTCTTTTTTTACATTGGGTCGTAAGTTTTGTATATTTTAATATCGTATTTAAAATTTTATTATTATTAATATTAAAATAATAATAATAATAATATAATAATAATAATAAATATATTAATAATAATAATAATAAATATATTAATAATAATAATAATATTACTAATATTAATACTTATAATAATAATAATAATAATAATAATAATAATAATAATAATAATAATAATAATAATAATAATAATAATAAAGAAAACTATTAAAAAAGAAGCGCCAAATTCAAATCACCGACTACCATACCGACTACTTCTGTGTCGCCAAATAGTCGGTGTAATGCATCACGTAGCTTCCTAGAGAAGCTACTCTGATTGACATGTGCATTGGTAAGGTAAAAAAACTTTTCAGTTTACCGACTAGCCAGCGACTATACTTGAGTCGCAGGTTAGTCGGTATACTGAAAATTTTTTTACTTTTACACGTTTTCTGAAAAGTTACTGCAGGTAATTAATGAGGTGGTTGAAAGTTTTACCGACCATCCACCGACTATCTGTTAGTCGCCAGTTAGTCGGTGAATTCAACAGCTTTTGGTCTTTTCCAACGTCGTTTCAAATATTAACTGAGGCAATAAATAAGGGAGGTTGAACGGTTAAATTTTTCTCCGACTAGCTACCGACTAATTCTGAGTCGCCAAATGGTCGGTGATATTTACGGTTTTAATCCAAACGTTTTAAATTTACCCTAATATGCACCGACTAATTATCGACTCAGGTTGAGTCGCAGGTTAGTCGGTAGGAGTTTTATATAAAAACCCTAAACAGTACGAATTTCCGTCATTTTCATTCTCATTCTCATTCTTTCTCTCTTTCTCTCTTCCACAACGTCATTTTCATTCTCATTCTCATTCTCATTCCTTCTACTCTTTCTCTCTTCCACAACGTCATTTTCATTCTCATTCATCTTGATTCCGATCGTTTTCAACTCCAAGTTTTAAAGGTTAGTCTTTTTTTAAGTTTTTTTTTTCCATGAACATGATTTTACATGATTTTTGTATAATTTTACATGATTTTTTCATGAACATGATTTGCACATGATTTTTACACGTTTTTTTACATGTTTATTTCAATTGTTTATTGATTTTTTTACATGTTTATTTCGGATGATTTATGTTGTTTTTAGGGTTTTTTTTCGTTTTTTTATGATCTTGTTTATGTGTTTAGATGTTTATAATCTTGATTTTTAAGAATGTTTACATGTTTATGATCTTGTTTACATGTTTGTGTTTTAGGGTTTACATGTTTTTTTTTTCATTTTTTCGAATTTTTTCAATATCTTAATATTTTTAGGGTTTACATGAAAAATACTAGTTCATATGTTTTTAGGGTATGCATGTTTCGTTTTTTTTTTGTTTTTTTTTTTGTATCATTTTTTTTTCCGAAAAATACATGTTTTTAGGTTAATATGTTATGTTTTTTTATCATATGTTTATGTTTTTTAGGGTTTACATGAAATATACTTGTTCATATGTTTTTAGGGTTTACATTTTTTTTTGGTTCATTTTTTTTTATTTTCGAAATATGTTTCGTTTTTTTTTTGTTTTATTTTTTTTGTATCATTTTTTTTATTTTCGAAACATGTTTTGTTTTTTACATGTGAATTTTCGAAATTTTACATGTTTCTTTTGTTTTTTAATTTTGTTGGTTCTTTTTTTTTTTTAAATTTTCTGAGTTTATTTTGATATTATTTTGATATTATTTTCTGTAAAAATAATTTGTTAAATTTAGATGCCTAGAATGCGAAATCATTTAAACCAACGCATAGACCCTCGAACCGGTCAGCCATATGACCCTGATTCGCGACCGGTTCGACAGCTTGCCCGTTCTGACCCGGGCACCCAAGCGGTTCCGCTCTCTGCGGATTTAGAGGAGCATTTTCTCTGGTCAGACTTTAGGAGGGCAGTTGGGTCTGTCGATCCCTCTCCGGTGTCATCACGTGCTTCGCCACGTAACGCACCCACACCGGAGAATGACACAGCCCAGGGCCCGCCACGCGAGGACCCTCCACCTCCACCCCTACACCGACCACCTCCACTTCCATGGCTGCCCAACGAGGGCACGTTTGCCAACGTGGATGGCAACCAAGTATCAACGTCCATTCGTAGGACGTTTGAGGCCTACCAAGATCCTGCAGGGTGGGCTTGGAAGTACCTATCTAAGCATACGATCGAGTTCTATTGGGATCAGTTTCAAGTAAGTATATTTACTACATTATTTCATTATTTGATTAACTTTTAACTGACTTGTTTGTTGTACTAATACTGATTGTTTTTGTCGTTTCAGAGACAATGGTCTTGGGATCCCTCCATCACCGACACGGTGCGCAAGGAATGGTTGAAGAGGGCCAAGGTCCGGTACAAGGACATGGTTCACTCAATGAGAAAAAGTCTCGAAGAAAATAATCAGTATATACCTGATTGGGTGTCGGCAGATGCTTGGCGAGAGTGGACACGGGCCTGGGCAGCTCCTGAATTCCAGGCTCAGCGGGAGCGAGGGAAAAAAAACCGTCGCCGGGGCGATCCAACGGGTGTCGCAGAAGTCACCCATACCGGCGGCTCCGTGTCGGCCCGCAGGACACGGCGGATATTGGTATATACTTAACTTTTTATTAATTTAAATTTTTTAAAATTTTGTTTTTTTGTTTATTTATACATTATTTTTATTAAACCATTCACTTTGTTTTTACAGGTAAAAAAGCAGAATCGCACGCCCACCTCTTATGAGTTGTTTCTATACACTCATAGGGTGAAAACAAAAGATGGGTTGCAGTGGATCAACGAGAAGTCCAAGGCCGTGAACGTAAGTGCAATTAATTATGTTCTTTTTTTAAGTAATCATGAATCATAGTAGTTAGTTTTTTTATGTCCAAGGCCGAAATTTTTATATAATTTTATGCTTTGTTCAGGACGAGTATTTACGCCTCCATGCCGAGCTGCCTGTAGATGCTCCTGAGGAGAAGGAAAATGACGCCTACTTTGAGGCCGTCAAAATTGTCGAAGCGCAGGATTCGACAAAGAAGTCCTCCAAGGCTGTGTTTGGTCTTGGTGAAGCCGCAGAGACTTATTACTCTGAATGTGCGGCGTCACAGAGTCAAACTCAGGAAACTCCTCCCCCCCTCCAGCTAGTGAACGAGAGGTTGGATGAGCTACAGCAGTCCTTGAACACTGTAACTCAAAACATGACCTCCAACATTTCGAGGGAGGAGTTTGAGCGTCTAGTGGCGGAGCATCAGCGTTTGAGCGGTGAGTTAAATCACTTTCTCGGCTTTATGCGCGGAATATTTGCCGAAAGAGGTTTTCCTCCACCTCCACCACCCAACTGATCCTACTTATTTGATGATGATGATGTTGATTAAAATTTTTTTTTGTTTTTTTTATGATTAAACATTTATTTTTATGTTTTTTTATGTTTGTATGATTAAACATTTATTTATTTGAACATTTTCTTTATTAATTTTATTTATGCGTTTTTTATTATATGCGTTTTTTATTATATTCGTTTTTTATTACGTTTTTTATTATATTCGTGCGACAATTTATTTTAGTAATAAAATAATAAAACTGGTCAAATGTGGTTTACAATTGACCACATTTGACCAGTTTTATTATTTTAATATTTTAAATCTAGCGACTAGATTCCGACTACAGCATTAGTAGGAAAATAGTCGGTAAAAATAACCGCCAAAATTTGGTACGCTTTTCAGTCAACATAAGTTTGACCTTACCGACTACCCTCCTACCAAATAAGTAGTCTCAGGTTAGTCGGTAAAAATAACCGCCAAATTTTGGTACGCTTTTTCAGTCAACATTAGTTTGACTTTACCGACTATCCTCCTACCAAATAAGTAGTCTCAGGTTAGTCGGTAAAAATATGGTCAACATTTGAAGTTTGACTTTACCGACTAATCCCCTACTAAAACTGAGTCGACAGATAGTCGGTACAATTTTAAAAACATCTTTCAAAAAAAAAATAAAAAAAAAACAAAATCTTTTTTATTTTTACAGCGACTACTTAGCAACTAAAATTTAGTCGGTAGCAGCGACTATGTTCCGACACAGTCACTTAGTCGGAGGTCCGACTAGTCACCTACTAAATGATATTTGGTAGGTACGCCGACTAACTTAACGACTCAATTAGCTTAACGACCATTATATACCGACTATTTGAATTTAGTCGGTGGTTAGTCGGTATTCACAAATACCGACTAATTTACGACTATATCTCGTAGTCGCTAGTTTGCAAATTTTTTGTAGTGAAATGTCCAAAAAATGCATGATTTCTGTTCTTCAATTGGTAAGTGGTTCTGTTCACTGCTGTGTTGTTATGTTCTTGAAGTATCCCAAAAATAATAGTTGTTGTGCTTTGTATGTTCATTCACTGGTTTACTTGTTGTTGTTCATGGGTTGTTGGCTAGTACTTGTTGTTGGCTAGTACTTGCTGTTGGTTCTTGTTGTTGGCTGTTGGTACTTGTTGTTGGCTGTGTTGTTCTTGCTGTGTTGGCTGTGTTGTTCTCTGCTTCAATGCTGTGTTGGCTGTGTTGTTCTTGCTGTGTTGCCTCAAAACCTCCTTCATACCCTATCATGTCCACCAATTCATTCATTGTTTGTGCACTAATTCTTGTGACCAAATGTTGTAGAGAATCCAAAACTAATTGTTTCTCTACACTTAAGTTGTCTGGCAGTGTACCCTCCCTTGCAGCTTTTGTTTTGTTCATGTGTGGGATATGATAATCAATCCCCCCTTGCCTTTTCATTGTCTCAATCATACAAGCTTGTAGTGTAATAAAGACAAATCTTAAACACTTGTGGCTTAAATTATCAAATTCATTGTTCACAGCATTAAGTAACTGAGGTACATTGTAGGCTGCTTTTTGATATTGCAATTCCTGAATTGACCTAAAAAATCCTAAGTCGAGTACATTCATGTCGGGTGAATTAGGTGGTTGTTGCACTAGTTCAATAAAAAAAGTCATCTTTCATAGCTTCCTCCATGAATTCTCTATCATTGTGTGCAATGTGTGGCTTTGCATTATCTTGTTGAATTAAAATGTGCTTGGACATGCCATTTGGCCACTTGGCTCTTATTGTGGGTAAGACATTCGTGATAAGCATTTGTCTCATGTGTTCCTTAGTGATTGACTGGACTGGTTTGGTCTCCAACTCCCCCCTCTTTCTGTTCTTTGAACTTCGTTTCGCAGGCTCTTGAGTAATAAAAGGCCATATTCCTATCTTACCATCAAAAAAGACATCACCATTAGTCAAATAAATTGGGTTTGCTACTGCACACATGAACATAATCTTTGGAATGAATCTTTTGGATTGACATTCCCGATGTGGTTCAACCTCACCGGGAGCTAAGTAGTATGTTTGCGACTCTCGTGTTAAATAAAAGTGCTTCTCATCTATGTGCACAATGTTTGTATGTGGCTTAAATTGAAATGAGTCACTATGTGCATCATATTTCAACTTAGATAATGCAAAGCTTAACGTGTGTAATTTGTTGTTGTCATTAAGTGTTGGTTTTATCGCGTTTGTGTGCTTTCTTATAATCTTATCTTTCTTCCACCTACACACAGTGGACTGAGATACCTCCATTTGCTTTGCCACTGAATGTTGAGTTCCCTTGAGCTCAAATTTAATGGCCTTGAACTTCTCCTCATCAAATTGAATCTTGTTTGCTGCTTGTCTCCCGACCCTTTTGTTGTTCAAGTTGATTGCTGTACTATTGTTGTCCATTTGCTTTTGTACCTCTTGCCAAAGTCTTGTGATTGTCTTCCTGCTTACTTGGTACTCAGCTGCAAGCTCATTAATTGTACCTAGCATCGGTTTTCCTTTTTTGTTTAATTTGCTCAACAACCTTTGCATGATTTGATTCTTTTGTTGACTGGATAGGTTCTTTGTTCCAGCCATTTTAATTGTTTGTTTAATGTGGATTGTAGTTAATGCTCTTGGATGCTGCTGTATTTATTGCTACTGATTGTGTTCTGTTGGATTATCTTGCTGAAATTATGGCGCCATTAATTTTGGCTGAATTCTGTCTTTCTGGATTTTCATTTTGGCGGTTCAATTTTCATTTTTTGGGGGAATCTGAATTCTGTTGGTGTGTTTGCTGAAATTATGGCACCATTAAGTTTCTGTTTTTTTGGACAAAAATTTTGGTTTTGTTTTAAAATGGGTTTGTACAATGATGATGGTTTTTTTAATTACTGAAATTTTGGTTGTTTAACATACGGTGGCAATTTATGAGAATTTTAACGCATCGATTTTTTTTATAACGTGTACAATCTGAAGTCGAGGATCGAAAAAAAATCCGCACCCACATGATCAAGAAAGATTTGAACTACACCGAGGCCGTTGAAGATTTGAGGAGGCTTAACGATTAAGTAGTTTTGTCTATGTAATTTTATTATTCGGCTTACGTAATGTACTGTAATTTAATTAATCATCTCGAACTATGTACTTTTCGGCTATTATAAAAATATTTATTGACTTTTTGATGG